>VDFB02330715.1:0-23201 GCA_007258455.2 Sequoia sempervirens
CAGTACCTTCGTTCCCTGGTGCCATATGGGAGCTCTGATGACGGCATACTCAGTAATCCCTCCAATTGCATTGAGGACAAGGAGCGATCGGGCATATTTGGATGCTGGTGAGTTTGAATAGGGTCACCTCCTATTTTTAGTTTTTGATGACACCATGATCTTTGCATAGGAGGTATTTGTTTTCATATGACTGTGGTTTGTCTTTTGTTTTCTCATGTTGATGTGGAAGGTCTTCAAGAAGATATGAATGTAATCTTTTTTGTTTCAAACAACAAATGTTGTGACAATGATGGCTAATATCCTGCACATGTTTTTTTCCTTTTGTCCTCCCCTATTCACAAATGATTGCTTATGAAACCACGTGGGAGTTCTTCGAGGATTCAGTTAGAATTAGGTTTTTGAAATGAATTCAAATGAAGATCGAAATTGTAATTCAGTCAGGTGCTTGTTGCTCCCCTGCATATATAAAGGGGATTTCATGGCTGAAAAAGAGAGTTTAGAATTTTGAGTCTAGATATGGTCACAGTAAATGTTATGCTATAAAAGCATAATAGAATATAGGACATTGTAGTAAATATATCAGAAGTTTAAGATGAAATTTATACTGTATGCACAAATCTTAAATATGGTTTTACAAGGAAATATAAAAAATAAAGAAGAATTATAGTTTCAAAATGTTGCTCTCCTATGTGTTTTCTTTCAAGCTATGAATGACATTGTTAATGACAGTTTCATTTATCTTTTTGTCATTTGCACATAAATGTGTGAATTTTTTTAATGCTTTAGTTCAATGAACTAATTAAATGCTAAAATGAGCTCATTATTTTGTAAGAAAAGGATATAGGATTCAGTAAGGAAGTGATATTTTGCATACACAGTGAGTTAAATGTTACAAAATAACATTCTAATGGTCCATTTATTTCTGAAATTCAATCAAAATTGTACTATCAATTGATTACTAGTTGTGACTCTTTCTCCCTTAAATAAAGCACTAATTGTTTTATTAGTTTATCTTATGGCTAATTGAGCCAGTATTGAATTGGGCCTAGGATTCAAGATGAAAAATGACTCACAAAATACTTTAAACTACATTGTCCCAACTCTAAGTATGAAAGCGCACTCCTTGAAATAAGTAACACTTCTATCTCAGGTTTGTCGAGCCTTTGATAAGGTGATTTTCATGAGATAGTGCATTTGTGTGAAGAAATACTCTTAACCAAGTGTGAAATATTATGAGTATGTGTGGGATTACCCTCTCTAGGTCTCACAGAGCCTAAAGAGAAGAAGTAAAGTATTAATTACTCTACTTAGGTGTTGGCCAATCCTCAACCTAACTGATAATTGGGTTGTGAAAAGCTAATAGGTTAGGACTAAGATTAAGTTTGGTTCTAAAAAGATAACCAACACACTTAACTCTATATCCTCATCCATGAACACTATCCCTCAAACCTCAACCCTTTACCTTAAACCCTAAATCCTACACCTTTAATCCTCATCCCTATACCCTATAACCTATACCCTATACCCTATACCTTGTACCCTAAACCCTGAACATTGTCCCTCAATCCCTATACTTAAAACCTAAACCTAACACTCTCAACCCTTAACCCTATGTCTTATGCCCTTAACCCATACCCTAAACCCTATACACAATATCCTAAACCCTAATCCATATACCCTATACACTTAACCTTATACCCTCAACCCTGAACATTATCCTCAACCATAAAATTAGTAAAAAAATCATATACTCATTAAAAAATTACCAAATAAATCGAGGATAAACTACATGGTGTTAAATAATTTCTCATTGAAACAATTTTAAAAATACTAAAAATAATTTAACATTTTAGGGGGGCCATAACAAGTGCTATATGTTATGTTTTTTTTTTAAATGACCAATTTGTGTGGCCCCCCTTTTTGAACCCGTTAATCTCTACCATTTAAAAAAAATAGTAGTTTAGAAAGTAGATTCAGAGCACTACCACTCTTGTTTTTGTTGCATCTTAAAATTTTGAGTGTAACTATCCTCAATTCCTCATCCAAGGTCAATATTTCCTTATTTCAAAAAAAGTGGCCATTTAAGACCCCTTTTTGGGCCTCCATCTTTGTGCACTTACTCCCATCATGATCCTACACTGACCCAACATGCACACCAATTTGTCTCACAAACACAATAAATAATTGTTCATTTAACCTTATAAAAATTAAATGTACAACTAAATTAATGGAAAGATGAGTCATCAATAATCAAGCCTACAACAAACTCATTAGTCTAGTTTACAAAAATATGTGTACATGCAAGGGGCTACATAAACAAGGGGTTAGGCTACAAAAGATTATTAGTGAAAAGCTTAAAACCCCAAGAAAATTAAATTAAGACATGATTTTATTTGAACTTACCATTCTTACTTGCTAAAATGTCTTAGGAGGTAGTAGAGACATCTTATGAATATAGAAATGTATCATGAGGTGGCACAAACATCTCAAGAAGTAGAGATGTCTCAAGAGACAACAAAGATGTATCAAGAATGCTAAGATGTCTCAAGATGGAGGCTAAAAAATACATGAAATCTAGAAAATAGAGGTTATAATTGCAAGAAAATGATTATGGAAACATGAAGAATATGTTCGGAATAAAAAACCCTTCAAAATAAACCCGAAAACTTATCAAAATTCCAAAAAATGAATGAAAAATGAAGCTAGGGTCATACAAGAGAAGTTTCCTAGAATAGAAGCAGACATGGCTCTTTAGAGGTAGACACATTGAACTGTAAAGAAGATGCATTGACTCATGTTTCCTCATGATGGACACATCACTTTAGATGTAGATGCATTTAGCTACGAATCAAACACATTGATTTATGTTTCCTCAAATTAGATGTGTCACTCTAGAGGTAGACATGTTGAACTATGAAGTAAACACATTGAATTGTGTTTCTTCACACTAGACACGTCACTCTAGAGGTGGGCACATTGAACTCTGAAGTAGATATGTTGATTCATATTTGAAATTAAAAAATAAAATAAAAACTACAAGATAAGAGTCAAATCTACAAGAAATCTATTAGGGAAGCATGATAACTAGATCAAGAATTAAAAACCTTCCAAAATAAGCCTAAAAATTTATCAAAATATTGAAAAATGAAAGAGAAATGAAGTTAGGGCTATTGGGGGGAAGGCATCCCAACATGTAAGTGGACACAATTCGCTAGAGGTGGATACATTGAGCTATGAAGGATAAACATTGAAGCGTAGTGGATGTGTTGAAGTGAGAACATGTGGCTTAAAACTCACAAAAACACTCAAAAAAATGTTTTGATTTAGAACATGGGGTCCCACTAGGCATTCCAAAATGAAAACAAGAGGAAACAATATTAAAAAAAAAATACTCAAATTCATTAAATGGACCTTATACCTTGCCTTTCAATGCAACTCTATTTGAGCATAAGAAACTAAGCACCCAACTTGTGAAGCCTTCCAAAAGATCTCCAAAAATATTTTGCTCCACACGAAAGGTGGTGTTGTGCTCAGGATGTATGTGATACTATGTGGTTTGGGAAGGTGGTTGCACACCTGTGCAGGAAAGATATGGACTGCACAAGAAAATGGCCGCAACCCATTTCAGGCATAGAGAGCGGTTGAAAGTAAGAACGGTGATGGGGCACCATGAGGAGGCATCGAGCATGTAATGCCAAGGGATTTGGAAATTCTACGTGTAAATTCAGAGCAGATTGGAAACCATTAGGGTGCGCGAACATGTAGAAAGGTCATGGAAGATATATAAAGCAAGAGAAGTTAGATTGGAAGGCAACGCCCACAGAAAGTTGAAGACTTTTATATCGACGCCTTGGTAATACACAAGCAGATACCAAAGACAATTTAAATCATGACCAAGTAAAGGAGAACCGCATGGTGAAAGGATGTGAAAATCTAAGATGAAAGACAAATAGGTTGCTGGGTTTTGAACTAGAAACTCACAGAGAGGACGCTCGACCCAGAGTATAGGCTGCGAGTAACTTGAGGATGATTTAATTAGAATTAAATGTGTGAAGAAGGGAGGATAAAGTAGTGATCCCTGGTATGAAGGAATAGTGAGGCAGCATCGAGAAGGGGAAGGGGTTACTATTGTAGAGGAGATGTGCAGAGTTTAAAAATCCATGCAAAGAGAGTGAACGAGGTGTTGCACAGTGAGAAGGGTTGTATAAAGTGTGCCAAATAAGTGTGTGATCAGATTGCATGGAAATAAGGAAGATAAAAGTCTCACCTGTGGAGGTATGAAAGGAGGGCTGGGCTTAAGTGTCACACACTAAGCTCTGAGAAATATGATTGTGAACAAGCTCTAGGAAAATTCACTGCACCAATTCACTCACGACGATTCTCGGAAAAATCACCACAAGTAAAATTCACCACCACCAATTCAACCCCATGAAAAATTAATTGCATTAATATTTATCAATATATATTAAAAATGTTAATACCATTAATTTTTCCTAGTAGTGCTCGTTGTTGGTGGTGAATTTTACTTGAGGTGAATTTGTCATGCATTAATATTTATCAATAAATATTAAAAATGTTAATACGATTAATTTTTCATGGTAGTGAGTTGCTAGTGGTTAATTTTACTTGAAGTGAATTAGTCATGCCGGTGAATTTTTACGTATCCCATAAAGACTCAAAAAAATATTAGAAAGAAATATTTTGTGATTTTTTTTATGTATAGTTAAATATTATAGACTATTTTATTTAATAAAAAAAGTATGATAAATAATTTAATTTTTGGATAAAAAATAACTTTTATGATATATATATATATATATATAATGATTTATGTCTTATTATAAGATTATTAAGAAAAATGTAATGGGTTTTGAAACTTGCAATTTCACATACATAAACACATTGTAATAAAATGGTGATGTTATTTAAAATGTATATGTAGATAAATATAATTATGAATATCTTATTAGAAATTTGTGTCAAAACATTCTTTATTTTTTAACCTACATGTTATGACATATTCACAATATGCCCTTCACATTGCACACACTACCTACTATAAGAAATTTGCATGCTTCAAAATACGATGTGTTTTATAACCTACACTTTGTCATACACAAACACACTATTGAAATGTTGTTATTTAAAATACATATGTAAAAAACACATAATCTTGGTATTGATACAAACTTTAATGTTCAAAATTCTATTTAATAGATTTTTTCATTTCTTTTCTTCACAATGAATAAATTGCATATTATTTCTAACAACTCATTAACTTGGTAAAGAAGGTATAACTAACAATTTTATAAATGACTATTACATAAGTGAATCATTTTTTTATAGTTTGTGTTTATCATGCAATGTGATACTACTATTTTTACTTTGTAAAATCAATGCCTCATATATTGTGGAATGAAATTGACTTCATAAAAGGTTTTACTAGTTTAATATGTTTGTTTAAAGTTAAAATGATAGCAATGAAAATTTACAAATGTCATAAAATTTTAATTGATAGGGATGGTTAGTATAAAATTCCAAACTTGGTTCTCATTTAGATCTTAAGTTGATTTTGTTTGTGGCATATAAATAAGTTACTATCCATATTAGTCAATTAATCAGTGACTCACTTTTCACTAAGATATTAATTGTTTCTATATCTGTGCCATTTCCCATTTATCCCCACCTTCATGAGAATGTCTTAATGCAATAATATATTGATAAGTGACATATTCCCGTCTTGAGTTCATGGCCTAATCCCTATCCATCTTCATTGTAGCTTGTTGCATATATTTCAATATATTTTTTATCTACTTATCCCTATTTCATTCTTATTAACACTTCTTTCCATACATTTATTCCCCACTCCAAGATCACCATCTTTTCATTGTAGAACATTCCATAGGGCTCAATATTGAACCAAGTTGATCTTGAGGATCATAAGCATAATCCTTAAATCCCACAAGTACAAATTCAAATTCCAATTTTCTTGCCCCTTCTATTGGTTGTTATGAGCCAACCTAACACATGTTCCATGCAAGATGTCAGAACGCCATGATGTTTAAGTATTTATTCAACGTATACTTAAACACATACACACACAAGTTACCTAGAGCATGCTCTTCAATTTTAAAGGGCAATAAAGGAGTTAAATTTGTATTGATATCATATAAGCCACTTGCATGTTTGTGAATGTTTTTAATATCTTTCATTGTAGTTAATTTAATTTGCTAGTGTGTTTGACCTAGGAGAATGCATTCATCAATCAAGTTAAAAAATCCTAAACAATGTCTCTAGGCACCACTTTAACATAGATATCTAGAGGAAAAAGTGAGCATCTTTTCAAATACACATTATATTAGATCAATCTCACATAACTCAAATCGTTCTTGCATGATATATCAAGTTCATGATAGTTAGAATTGACCCAAGAGATTTTTATACCACTATAGACTCTCAAACATTCATTGAATCAAAATAGATAAATTCATAATAATGATAAATTGATTCAAAACAACATTACAAACTTCATTTTTCATCATCAATTCTAAAACTCAATACACCTAACCCACTCATCTAATTTTTATAAATGATTACAATTATCAATTTCAATTTAATTATCAAAGTTAACTATATTTATTTCATTAACCTAATTCAAACTTATATTTTCTTTCACACTATTATTCCTTGCAACTTTATTAAAGACTACATATGGCCTAATAGTTAGAGGCTTGACCACTTACCCCTCAATTGTCCTTATCCCAAGGTTACTCTTGTGCAAAGAATTAAATGTCAAATGAAATAAAAGAGGCCATGTGGCATTTCCTTGCTTGGTACTTTGGTTTGGTTGGAAGTCTTTAAGGCTAACATCTCCAATCAGTGTTGTAATTCACATGCATCCACTTCCTCAACTTTTCCCCACATACCTTAATCATATAGTTCAAATCTTTGATATATGTGGAGGATATTTTCCATGGTCTATGACTAATTTTCCCCCTCTATTTTTCTTAGTTTCCCTATTTGAAAAATTTAGAATACAAATTGAAATTTTGACTACAAATTGAAATTTTGACTACAAATTGAAATTTTGACTTAAGGAACAATGAATGGACATATTCAATCTTAAAGTACAAGCTCTTACTATTTTACTATTCATTGTAATTTAATTCTCCATGTTTGTAATTCAACAACTTGTTTTGTTGGATATACATATGAATAGCTTCATTGTGGCTTATACTTGAACTTTCAAGTATATGGGTTGCAAGTTTCATAACACCCAGTGTTTTTCAACCTACAATTTTACAAAACAGTATGAATGCAATAAAAAACCTTTTGTTATTTACACAGTAGGAATACATAATAAAATTCAACTTCAAAATTTATAACAACTCTTGGTTAGATTAAAAATTATGTTTCAACTTCTTCATATGATTGAAAAATAAATGCACAAAATAATTGCATAAAACTATGGAGATCTTGGGGAGGAGTTATACATGGGGGATACATAAAACTAACCAAATTGAGTTGAGGTGGTACATGACCTTGCATACCCTAGCTATCCATTCACTTGACAAAGGTATTAGCTTTGCTAGTGGGCCCACACTAGGAGTCACTCCAATTTGAATAATTTTAGGGTCTTTGTTGTGTATTTTGTGATCATCATGTTAGATTAGAACCTCCCCACTTAAAGCCAAATAGGGACTTCATCCTCTGAGCCATAGAATTTTTAATCTTTTATCTTTTTTTAATGTAACTATTCAAAAAAATTGAAGTCTAAAGACATTCAAATATTCCAAAAATAAAAGGTATTGTCTTTGTTTTCTTAAATTAAGTCAAGGTGTCCCTCATCTCCAAGATAGGTTTTACTTTCCTACAAAATCATCCTCTAACATCCATATCTACTAGTTAGTCTAGTCTCCTTTTTAGGATCATACATTCATTTAACCCATTTTGACATAGGCCTAGCTAACATTTACCATATCCTCCCTTATGGTTTATCAACCAACCTAGACATTCATTTCCATAGAGTTAATATCATTTTGTAAGTGATTATCCTAGGTTAGATAATCACTTATACCATCACAAAATACATGTACACATCCATTATCCATTAAGATAAGGTGTCCATCATCTCCAAGATAGGTTTTACTTCCTACATGATCATCCCCTAACATACATATCTACTAACTTTAATTTAGTCTCCTTTTTAGGATCATGCATACATTTAACCCATTTTGACATAGGTGTAGGTCACATCTAACATATCCTCCCTTAGGGTTTATCTACCAACCTAGACATCTATTTTCATCCATAGTGTTAATATCCTCTTTTCATACCATAACTTGATCACATCATTGTAGACATCCATATCCTAGGTTTGATCACCATCCATTTTATTTCCATCTGCAAGGATGTGGAAATTCAAATTAAAAGGGGGTTAAGATCAAGTAGCAACCACTCTACTTCAAATCTAAACCAAAATACTTATTATGGGAATTTATTGTCTTCATCACAAAGGATATAATTTCCAAGGGCCATGAAATCAAAATTTGCATGTGAGTCCCACTTTAATCATTTAAAAATCTAAGTATATCTATCTAATCTAAATATTGAATAAAATTTACTCCATGTTTTGTGAGTCCATATTTGGATTTCTCTTCTTTTATGATCTGTTGGTTATTTTTTTAGAACCAAACTTAATCTCACCATTTACCTATGAATTTTTCAGAATCCAATGATAAGTAAAGGCAAGGATTGGCCAACGAACAGGTACTAGCTTGCTATGCTAGACCTCTACTCTTCCAGGCTCTGTGAAACCCAGGAGGGTGATCCTGATAATGTTCACATAATATTCTCTTGTCATTTTATCCTAAACATTAGAAAAAATAGATATATTCCTATCAGCTGCAAATAGATAGAATCCCTCAAGGATTTGGTTGGCCCTTAAGTAAATTGCTACCTAAATTAGGGAATAAGTGATACTTCTTATTGATATGTGGTGATTGAAGGTGTTTAAATGATTTTCATTCTCAGTTTGGGCTCTTTGTTAGGTGCAATGATGACTCATGTACATTTAGGATAACCAAACAAACAGATCGGTGCCTTGTCTTTGGGTAATGGAGTCACATTTGTAATGACCTATAATACCTTAGCAATTTGAATTAGTAATTTGTAGGATATTGATATATTGCATTACAATACTCAACTCATTGTGTCAAAAACAAAACTACTTAGCAATCCTAGAATTTTCCCAAGCACAAACCCATGATCTCATTTAAGCATTTAATCAATTCCTTGAATTGAAGCAGAAAAAAATCACTCATTCAATTAAAACAATTGAAGACAAACAAAAAGATCCTAAATCATTTCATTTATAATTTGGAAGAGAAAATACATAGGAGAGAATGTGCTTTCGAACTTGCATTTTCATTTATATACTACTGCTATTGTAAAACTTATTAAGTTCATTACAAACCAACTTATACCCTAGACTTCATACTAATCTATTCATCTATGCATGAATTTACAAATTGCTCTTACATGAGCTCAATTTTCCAACCTAGACCACTTGAGACCCAAAATTCAAACCCCTATAACTAGCCCTAAAATCCCATTTATATCAACATGGGAGCAATAAGCATCAAGCCAAATTACCATTTCAATCACATTTACATTTGACACTTAATTTCATTTCAATTTTAGAAACTCCCCCAAACGGTTATATTTGCATATGGAAAAGTGGGGGGAAAGCAAAAGACAAAACCCATATAGTCCATTGAAGAATATCAGCCAGCCTTTCCAAAGGCATCGTTCGTTGTTGCAGTAACACCAAAATATCTCATCCACATCAATCAAAGAAGATTCTCCACGTCAGCACCCAAGACAAAAAATTACATGTTTGCTGAAGAAAACAAGCCCACCATTGTGGCAGCAGTGTTATCAAAAACAAAAATAGAACTAGGGTGCTACTCTAATTCTTCAGAAACCCTTAGTTTAGATACTTGAAACACAAACCCAAGGGCATTGATAGTGGACGAAACACATAGTTCAGATACTTGAAATCAACCAAATTTTATAGAATTTAGAAATGGAACCAAAATTTTTAAGGGGTTCCATCATGATCATAGTATGATTTGGTTCAAAGTACATAATCATCTCATGGTAATATGCTCCTTTAAGATAGGCTTGGTTAGGAATTTTAACTTGGACCCATACCCAATCCTTAGAATAAGATGTGTTCAATTCAAAGAGAGATGGTCACCTACTTTTATGGTGAACTCTCTAGATAAGCACAAAATAAATCCTGGTGGAATATCAAATAACACTAAATCTTGTGGGACTATTATATTTGAACAAGAATATAAAATATGAAGATATTTTGTGATACCCATTGTTTATCTCATTTTCTCATCTAACTATATGATATTCGTTTTTGTATAGGATCATATGCGAGTTCTAATGTATCAAAAAATTTCTTAGGCATGAAAATAGTACTAGCACTTAAATATATCATAACATTATGAATATTTTTTCAATAATGAGTGTTAAATAAAAAGGCATTGGCTTTAATTTACTAATCTTATTATTCACATTATCAAATATGGTTGGTATATTAGTTGCCATATTTTATTGATTTGTACTATTTTTAGTTTGAGTGGCCCTCTTAGTCAAATCCTATTATCCTTGCTTCTTCGAGTAGCTTTCTCTACTCAAGAATGGACAACACTTCCTATAACAAGACATTGGTAGTTATTTTTTTAGCTAGTCAATTATGTTGATGGATCTAGAACTTGGATCTTCTTGGCCTAACTTGGATTAGCTCAAAATTTTAGCCTTTCACTAGTGACATTAGTAGGAATAACAAGCTACTCTTTCATGATATAAGGTTGATGACTCATTCTTATAGTTTTTAATCTTTGATAAGCCTTATTTAGGAAACTCGTGACTAAGCAAATTATAGGTAATAGTTTCACTTTAGGACCATGATTCTCCAATGTTATCTTATTTTCTCTTATGAAGTAGTCAAACTACACTTTGGGTTGTTTTGATATAATATTGAATCATTAGCAAAAAATACTCCTTCCTCTTCAATCTAGGAAAATAGTGCATTTTGTAAGGCTATTTCTTCTTCTTATTACAAGGAATGGGATAGGTTGAAGGGTAGTAGGCTTCAAATTTTAGATTAACTTATAAAAAAATAGAACAAATTGAACATTAGAACATTGAATCTATCGAAGCACTCAAAAAGTGTAAAACAAGAGAATACAAAATTAAGGTATGCACTTTTTTTCTAAAAAATCAAATTCTAGTCATTTGTCACATCATATCAGTTAATCAAATCAATGTCATTCCCAAACTCCAAAAAATAAATTATTTTTCTTTAACTCTTGATTTTCCAATTATTTAAATTATTTAATAATTATTTAATCTTTTAATATCTCATATAGAGATATTTACATTTGCATTCACTCTCTTTCATTAAAAGACCTAGACAAGAAAAATTAGACTAAGACAAAGTTGTCTACTTACAAAAAAAATATCCAAGATCCTTTGAAATGAATGACAAAAATGTTGAGATGAAAGATACCTATTGTTGGTATTAATATGTTTGAATATTTTTAAATCCTAAATTATTCATTTGCTTAAACCCATCTTACACTTATTTTTTTAGAAAATTTTGGAACTTGGAGATTTTACATTATAATTAATCTCAAACATACAAAAGAAAATTTACCAAATGTATAGAGAGACAGAAAGGATGGGGAAGAAAACTGCATATTCTAATAGATTACTGCTATTAAAATTGTAATGGTAAAAATTACATATATTGCACTTCACCCTCATTTTGGGTACTCTGACTTCATTCTTTTTTATATAATAAAAACTAATAAGTGGCATGTTTTTTTTTAAACATAGCACATAAACCAAACCTTACTTGATTCCATCTACACTCATCCTTATTAATTGATTTCAATCCTCAACTTATACATTTCTCATCAAGGTTAATATATCCAATTTTTTGAGTGAATGAGATCAATTTGTGTTTTATGGAAATGAATTTAGAACTTCTAAAATTTAAATTTAAATTTGGGTTGACCCAAACCTTCCTTCTAATCATTGTGTTAACTCCAAGTGTGAAATGTTTCATTGAACATTTTAGTAGTTATATTTAAGCACAACTCTAATTCATTTCAAATCATCTTATATGAGCAACTAGAATCAACATTATACCATCATACTATGTCACCTACTTGTACCAACATCTAGGACATTCTCTACATAATTAATTTTTTTCAATTGTATCAAAAGTAATTAAATTCAATTTTGTAGGAGTTTGACGAAAGGAGAATTGATCCTTATCTAGCAAACTTCACAAAGGTTTTGCCAAACACAACCAAATAGCTAAAATAAGTGACAAAAGAGAGACAAATACACAAGTAGGTATCAATCTTTAACACACATAAGATCCATGCATCAAACTTCAAATTTGTCTATACATATCACTTTTGCTTGTATCACTTTCCCATAGTAGAAATGATTCAATATAACATACAATCAAATTCCTAACTCTAAATCATTCATCTTACTTTTAATCTTTCTATATATTAATAAATCAAATACAAAAATATATAATTATATTTTCCAATCAAATTCCTAACTCTAAATCATTCATCTTACTTTTAATTTTTCTATATATTAATAAATCAAATACAAAAATATTAAATTACATTTACATTGATTAAATTTCATCTAATACTTTTTATTTATTTACTTTCTACATTCATTTTAATAAATTATTCTAAATAATTGCATGTTCCAACTCTAAAATTTTAAAATAAATATTGATTTGATTTTGATCAAATGGTGGAGATTGTAAGTTCTTACATGTGTGTGAAAGGTCATTGGAATTTGTGATTTGACATGTGATTGATCTCACACAAGTGTGAGAATTGCATGGGGATGTGAGATTCGACAAGTTAAAGGTCTCACATGTATGAGAATCACATATTTAAAGGAGGGTAGGATTTTCTATGATAAATAGATGGTTTTATGGGTGGATGTGATAAGAGACTAATTAGATTAATCACAAATTTTGATTTGTGCAAGTGGATTAATCTATTAAGTAATTGATTTTAGTCAATTAATTAGTTGAGGTGGATTTTATGCAAATTAAATAAATTGCAAATTAGATAAATTGTTGTAGAGGAAAGGGGTTAAAGAATGGATTAATTAATTAAATGGTCGATTTTTTAATTAATGTTAGGAAAATGATTGGAGAAGTCAAATGAATAATTGGTCTTATTTAATTAATACTTTGGAGGGATAAAAGCGTGGTTAGGTGTGGATGATTTTAGATGTCTATAATGATTATAAAAGAGTCGATGTATAGATAAATGCAATAAATGCAAAAGTAAATGTCTTAAAACATGTGTAAATAAAGATGATGTGATGTCTAAATATTTAGAGGTGTATGTGTATAGAAATAGATAAAGACAGAAAATGAACCAACTTCACATAAAATTACATCATTTAACAATATATACATAAATAAAAATATCTCCTCAAAATAAATACAAAACGAAATAGAAAATGACATAATCAACATAAATACGAAACTACATTAAAAAATGACATAGATATGTATAACAATCAAGATGAATTAGGTTAAATAGTACATCTTACAATAATCAAAGTTGAATTTTTGTTGAGAAGTACCCATCTCCACAACAGATTGGTTAAAAAATACATCCTACAATAATCTTAAATTTCAAGCTACAAAGCTAACCCAATCTCTACCATCAGTCCAAAAACTGAAGTCACCAGGCACAAATAAGCAGCTATTGATAAATCCATCTTCATTTCCCTACGAAACATTATCATCCACAAACCAGTTCAACCAAATTTAGAACGCCGTATATGAAAACGACATGGGTTGTTGTACAATCTGTAAGAAAAAATGAATGAATGATAACGCCCTTGGAACTCTCTTCTATGATCTATTTGCAGCTCTACTGATAATAATGTTTTAGTTTTTCTGTGAATATTTGTCCCCCCTAGAAGAAGGCCATAATGCTCTGTAACAGACGATCTTGCATGGGTTTAGAGGATATGAGCATATATGCCTCGATGGTGGGCATTCAAATGTCTTATGGGGTACTCGCTGTTCTTCTGGAGAAGGAAAAATCAAAGGGAAGAAACCTTTTGCCTCTTGCTGTCGCCGCCTATGGCTTGGGGGGTTGCATATTGTGCCCCCTTGCCCTGTTTATCGAGAAGTATGCTAACAATACACATTTGATTCAATTCTATTCACCCCCCTGTTCTTAGTTTTTAAAAGCGTTTTTAGGGTTTTTTTACAGGGAAAAGCGGTCCAAGATGAGCTTAAGCCTGTTAACTCAAGTGCTTCTGATATCTCTCACCGGGTGAGTTCACTTTAAGCTGAGATTTCCTTATTAATTGAACCAATATGGGTTTTTTCTTTTTGTGTGTTGAATTTTGCATGGGTTGCAATGAAAGAGTTTCAGCATATCAAGCTCTGCTGTTAATGGGGTTGAGTGAAACATCTCCTGCCTTTACTACTGCCATGGCAAACTTGGCGCCTGGAATCATTTTTTTCATGGCATGGGCTTTGGGGTGAGTAATTCAATCCTACTCTTCTACTGGTTTATTGTTGTTCCGTGTCATTTTGTTGAGTTTCCCTGTTTTTTTCTGGGTATAAGTTGTACTGTTTTCTTGCTCTGCAGAATGGAGAAAGTAGACATTAAAAGTGCTTACAGCCAATTCAAGATTGTGGGCACAGTGATTTGTGTGGGTGGAGCATTGGCTATGAGTTTGATCACTGGTCCTACTCTAATGAAGGACACCAGGCCTTCAACACCACATTCCCAGACCAGCCCAGTAAATATTATTTATAAAATTCTACAGGGGAGTTCTGGCATAAGAATCAGAGGATGCATTTACCTCTTTGCAGCAGTCATGTGCTTCTCATGTTCAATGATTTTACAGGTGAACTCCCATTGGTAGCTTCCCTCCAATAATTTCCACGTAAAAAAATATTTGTCAAAAAGAATCAAATCTTTTCATCGACATTAGTGGGACTGTTGCAGAAATATGCTTACGCACAAGTTCAATTAGTATTATTTGGGTTCATAATTGGGTTGATATTTTAATTATTATTTTTAAAATCTAGCCAATAGAATAAAGGTAACTGCATAAAAGTTTTATTACTTTATTCAACATGTTTTTAAATTGTCGACATGTTTTCAAATTGATAATAACTTGTACTATTTTTTTTTGTCTTGTCATCATCAGCAGAATAGATTCAATTGTTACAAAATAAAAGTTTTTTGTTTTTTCATTGAATTTAATCGTCTGGTTTACTCTTTTTCATTCTTAGCAATTCTACTAATAGATATTTGTGACTGATACCATACATGTAGGCCAAGGTGTTGAAGAAGTATCCAGCACCATTGTCTCTTACAACAATGACAACCATTTTTGGCTCTATGGAAATTGCTATCTACATAATGATACTAGATAAAGGCATCCATAGAGAATCATGGGTTGTGGATTGGAGTGGAGTTGTTATTATTATCTACGGGGTAAGTATAAATATTATCCTACACTAGTGCTATCCATCTCTTTCAAGAAACAAACATTATAAGTTTGTAATTAATTTTGAAGAGTTGAATTTTGATAGGCATTGACTTGTCATGGCTTGGCCTATGCATTGCAATACTGGTGTGTTGAGAAAAGAGGGCCCGTGTTTGTTGCAATATTCAACCCAATCTCTACTATTTGCTCAACTATATTATCATTCTTCTTCTTGGGTGATTCCATACATGTGGGAAGGTGGGTTTTTATTAATTTAAGTAATTAATCTATGGTGTGCTTCCATAGGAATGAGAATATCTTGCGATAATAATTATTATATCTTATATTGTGTTTCTTTTGTTTTCAACAGTGCAATTGGTATAGTGATGATATTCGGAGGTCTATATGTTGTTTTATGGGGCAAAAGCAAAGATAACATTAGCGACAAACAAGACCAGCCAAACAATGTTGAAAATGATGAAGAATCACAAGTGAAAAAGCCCCTACTTTGTTAATGACTGATGGCTAGGTGATTCCCACTTTTGGTTTTCTTGGTTTTAAAAGTGACATATATTTGCTCACTTTTCAAAGATATTTCTCTAAACAACTTATTCATGATTAAAAGATTGTATATATGTAATTGAAGGGGAAATAATATGGCCCTTCAAAAATATTTAACAGTTGTTGAATTAGTGAATAAATCATATATATGAGTTTTATTTGATAAATGAATTGAAGTAAGTTAAATATAATTATAATGGATTATTTGATAAATTGAAATGAAAGGATCTGAATTTTATACTTTGAAATCAAATAAAAATGAATTATACTAGATTTGATGTTTGATGCAGCAAAAGACTAATAATTGAGATAAGTTATTGAATTCCAAATCAAAAGATTGAGATTATTAGAATTTTTGGATCTTTGAGACAAAATTGTGATTTTTTTTTAAGTGGCTTGATCTTGTCCTTTTTCTATTATCATGTCTGTTATAGAAATGGATCTTTGGTAGTTGCAAGCTCTATTACCCTACACACATCCAAGGTAAGGTAAATTGAGTGTTGATAGTGAGCACCATGAGATTTCCTATAGAAGGATTGAAGTTCAAGGCTTTCTTGCATCTTAGTCAAGCCTTACAATTGTGTTAACAATGAAAGTGTAAAGGTGGATGTGATGTATGTTATGCTAGTGTATTTAATTAATGGTATATTAGATGCACTTGTATATTAATTGTAATATATAATATACAGATATTATTTGTAATAATATGTGGATATTCATCGTAATGATTTTTCAATAACATATTAATTATTGCTCACTTATCTATGCTCTATCTTAAGTGCATATGTTTTATTAAACAACTATTCTTAAGAAGTTGAGTTATACTAGTTAATTATTAGTTGCCTCATTTTTAATATTGTCAAATCTTAAAAAATTTACATCCATCAATTTGACATGCATCATCATGTGTCATGTCCTATTAGGCCAAATGTCTCAATTATCCTCAAGTGCTCAATCACTTATCAAATTGAAGTCATCAATTTGTGTTCATAGCCACAAAATGTTAGCACTCAAATTTGTTCACCTCGAGTATCAAATGCATTCCATGCCAACTTGTCATGTCTTATCGAGCTTCTAATTTATGCAAGAATAATGATGTACTTGATCAAGTTTTCTTAAAGGGGAGGCATGTTTGAACTTTCTAACTCTTCAACACACACTCATCACTAAACTCTTAACAAAATATATCAAAGAGACATCATCTCATGAATATGATGATTGTGGGATATCAACAAAATGGATTTACAAACTTTCAAGCAAATGCACTTGGCAAATGTAAATCTCAGTTTGTGTACCCTTTATCAGCATCCCCCTGCTAGTGCGAAAGAGGAAGTTTGGAATAAGATCATCGATGAATGAATGTTGCTCTCTCAAGCATCAACATTTTGTACCAATGAGGCCTCAACTTGTATTATCATAGCACATCAAGTTTGTTGTAGATTTAGGTATTTATTGGCACCAATTTTTTTTATTTTTTTTATTATCTAATAACTCTAAAGCAGGTGTTGCAAATCAACCAAGGTTGTGGCTTTTAACTTGGCGAAGGTTTTTGGATAGATTTCTAGCTATGTAATGCATCTCACATGCAATTATGGGTTGATTTTGTCACAACTACATCAATGGGATTTGTGGGTTATAGGTTCCAATGGCTCATTATTATGAAGAGATTATTATCTAATTATTGGTAGATGTAACTTCTATGTTTATTGGTTAGACATAGAATTTGTTGATTCAATTTTGTTAGTTTTGTTCTTTGTATTTATAAGTTTTCAATAAGTAATGGTCCCGAAAACGTCCACAAGCTACAATGCATTGACCATAACAATATTAACTTTGATTGTTAAAGCTATTGTTCTCCATATATCTATTATTAAACATTTTCTTTCCATGGATAATTTTCTCTATTATATTAACTTTTATTCAAAAGATTACCTCTAGAGATAATTATATAGATGAAAGGGCTATATTTATCATACCGAATATAATTTCTATAGATTTGGGTGTTTATCTTCTATTATGCTTGCACGTTTGTGTCTTGTGATTTTGATCATTGATATTATAATTTTGACTATATTTGGGATGCATAGGTCATGCTTGTGTTTGTTGCTTTGAGTGTTTCCTGTTGTTTTAGCTTCAACATTTTTATTAATAGCTATTGTTGTGATTGTTGATTATGTATTGGTTGATGTGTTTACCAAATGAGTTATTGTATGATTTTATGTCGTCCTTTACATGTCAATTATTGGTATTGCTTGTTTTATGGTGTGTATAAGGTGTTGTGACAAGTTCCTTGTGAAGAATTGATGTACTTATTTATTTGCATTGAAAGTGTGAGAGTCTTTATGCACAAATATTGTGATTGGCATTAGGATCTATAGTATATTTTTAGACCCACAAGTTATGCTTTCTATTCAATTGGATCATTACAATGTTTTATCCCATTTCTATCTTTATAGATACTTGTATTATAGATGTGATTATTATGATCTTAACATACTATATTTTATTTTATTAAATTTTATTTCTATGTTTAGATTATACACATTGATATTGACTTATTTTAGATAAAATTATTATGTATATGACATTGTACCCCATTGGATGATTATGCATTGTTATGATTGTTATGTATGGAGTAGGTATTCTTGACATATGACTTGAGTGTGTAGATAAAAAGTGTATTTCTCCACCTGAATATGTAGATTTGGGTTGTTTCCCCAATGGTTGTTCTATCAGAGATGTCACTTTGGGTTAGTGTGTATAGTAGCATCTATCATACTCAGTTCAAGCATGAGATGAGTCTTGTTTCTTTCCTTTGAGTTTGGAACCGAATTAGTGGTGATTCAAGAGTTTATATGTTGTGGAAACCTATAAATGTGTGATTGCAATTGTTTTGTTTATTTTCTCATTTGCATTTGATTATATTTCAAAGGTTAATTCATTATGTGTTAATGGTGTTTGATGCATTTGGGAAATCAAGGAATTGGGAAAGAAAAGAGGGAAATTGGTAGTTAATGGCTTTGAGAAATTTATTCAAATTACTTTTAATTAGTTTAATTGTATTTCAAAATATGTTATTTGTGAGAAAGTAATTCATATTATTTATTATCCTTGAAAATGAAAAAGGAACTTATGCATTTTAAGTTATATGTTTTTGATATAAAAAGCAGCAAAAACAAGGGTGTTGTCCCATCAATACAAGGCAACCAAGGCCATCCAAAGCAACCACATTAATAGCACAGTGACAATAGAGTAAACCAAACAATCACCCACAACAAGTCATATCAAAAACCCCAAAACAACACAAAAAACTAAAAAATTAAAAGATTCCATCATGCAAGCATGATACAAAGCAAACGAGTCCATAGACCCCCAGGGGTCAAACCAGTTATAAAATAACGTATACATATTAATAGTCAAAGTTAAACTATCATAAAACTTAAAGATCCAAAAGCCTGATTCTTTTCTTCCGTGCATGGTTTGTCGTGAATAGCAGTCGCCCAATCTGTTGTGAGGAACTTAAGCAATCCCTTAAAGCTAGCGTCCTCCTCGCCACCGTCCATGGACTTGTCTTTCTGTAGCAAATATAAACTAGTAGTCGACCTATGCATGACCTTCAGGGCAAAGTGTGACACTTCCTGAACCTTTTTCTCCAGCCTCTCGATTCTCCCTTTCAGCTTGCCAACTTCGTCCCATGCTTGCTCCTTTTTTTATAATCTTCTTTCAAGGGGGCCTTTCCCTCAACCATATTAGAGGCCCGGGGTTTAATTTCCTTCACATTAATGCTGGCAGGGCCCTTCTTCAAACTTTCAAACACGTGGGAGGTACTACTCATCGAGACAAACTAATCCTCCGCACCTGCCACCTTTTCCTCCTGACTTTTGCTATCACTCCCATTTCCACTATTCAAATCCGAAGCCTCTTTGAGACTTCCCACCTTGTCCTACTTATAGACCAATATGTTAGATCTGCGGTGGGTATTTACTTCTTCAGTGATTTCAATGTCAGAATCAATTTGGTGGAGGCAAAATTTTGTTTTCTTTGAAGATTTGGCCTTAGGTCTTGGGATAGGAGCAAAACATTTTTTCTCCATACCCTTTTCCCTCAGACCCATTGCAGAGGAAGTGTCATGGGGAGGGCTTTCAAAGCGGGATTTTTTAAGCATTTTTTCTTGCTTGGGCCCGACACATCCATAAAGCTGGCAGAAGGGGGAGCAGAGGAAACCGAGGTTTCATCAAAAGTAGGCATACACGAGACTTCTTACACAGTGATAGGCCGAGTAGGGCAAAGGGTCATGTGAAAATGATAAAGCCTATACATAAGGCCTTGGTGCAGGATAGTGTAATTCTTTCCAGAAATCGAGGCTTCAGTAAACTCTGAAACAATGCAAACCAGAGAATGAAACAAGAAAAACATAATGGAAATCTACTGGTGATTCCTAAGGTGGTTAAGGAAATTAAAATGGTAATCATAGTAAACCCCATACCTTCCTTCTAGCATGAAGTACTTCATGATCACCATACAAATTCTATCCCATGGTTCCGGAAGCGCCTCTCGGTCATAGCCACCCCGCAGTTTGACGAGCTTCTCATCACCCCAGAAGAACTGGTTAAGACTAATCTGGTCTGGCACTTTCGTGGTTTTCTTCCAAGTTCGTCCACTATTCGGAAAAAATAAAGGGGAGATAAAATAAACAGGACTTGCATGTTAAATGCTTCATGGAAGAAAATTAGAAAAAATAAAGGGGAGAAACAATAAAAAGGACTTGCATTTTATTATTCATTCATTTCACAAAAATACTCTCTCAAAAATAGATATTCATTGAATTTTCTTGCTTTAAGGATTGTTTTGGCTTGGTTTGGATTTTAAAGAAGGATCATTTTTATGTGAGTGGATTGCATTTGGATTTGCTTCTCCAATTTGGATTGAGTTGCATAAATTTGGCACCAGTTGAGCTCCAAAGGTGAAGGTAATTTCCTTATTTTTCTTTCTTTTTGAAGGCTTTTAAATTATATTATTCTATACCCACTTTAGCGGTTGCATATGGATTCACTTTTAGTTTGGATTCATTGTGTATTTATCATGTTAATTATTTATTTTCAAATTTTAAATGTCTATTTTTAAGCCATAACTATGGCAAAAAAATTAAAGAAATTGGAAATGTGAATTTTATTGCAAGAAAATGTTGTTGTTCATATTTGAATAAAAATGATATTCTTTGATATTTATTTTTTCTTAATCAAAATTTAGAAATTTGAGCAATTATCAATGGTGGAATTAAGATTTTTTGGGTTTTTCACTAGAAAAATTATATAGAACTTTCCAAATTAGGAATGAATATGATTGAACTAGAATGGGAGAAAACAAGGCTCCTCATTATTTTCTATTCATAATCTTTTGAGACCGTGTTCAAATTTTTTACTCAATATTTGTTTCATTAATTTTTGTGCTACACTCAAATAGTGTTTTGGCATGAGGAACTTAGGGTTGGAGATGTACAAGGAGTTTCTCTCAATTTTGTCTTGAATCTCAAAGTGAATCCAAGGCTCCAACATGTGAGGGTTATTAATTAAGTAGTAATTAAATTACAAGGGGTAAATAAAATAAACCAAGATAATAATTCAACAACATACATGGATTTTTTTGTAAAGGCTTAATATCATGCATCAAGTACATGCCACATTCTAATTGAATTGGAAGTCGATTGGGAGTACCTACATCTTGTTGTAGGGATGCATATTCCATCCTGCAAATCCATAGAGCTATTGTGATGAAACTCCTCGTCTACCTCTAGGATCTTCATCCTTCTTGCCATTATATTTTTATTTGATTTGAGACCTAACTCTCACCATGTGTGCATGCGATTAGTTGAGATCTTGGTTGAACTTTTTCATACATATATTATATTCTTAATTGTTGAAATGTGTATGTTATGTGATGTGGTTTATCTCTTATCCCTAGTTTTTGGTAATGTTTCCTCATGGGAATGTTTATGCTATGATGGTTTATAATAGCTATTGGCATGTATATAATATATTGGTTGATCATCCTTATTGTCATGTGTATTCTATGAAGATGATCCATAATTTTTGGTGTGTGTGTGAGCCCTACTCTCCTTGTTTTTCATGAGTGCATGTGCTTGCATCCAAGTGAGTATCTCATAACATGGTGGGGTGGACCTATAGGTCCCACATGGTTCGATGGTGCTAAAAAACTATTAGGGATTGATAAATTTGGGGGATTATTCTTGGAGAGTGTAATAGAATCTCACAAATTAACTTTGCAATTGTAATCTATCAATATTAAAAAATGTAAATATTATAAAATGGGTCCTTAAAACTATCTCAACCATGATTATGATAATGTTTCTTATTAAATCATGATGTTGGATATGATTCATCCATGTTTATGATGAGACCCTTTGAATGTAATAATTTATGGGTATCATATTATATTTTTCACACCTCATTTAGTGAGGATGTTGGTATATTCAAAATGTTGAAACCATGATAATTGGCTATATTAGATTCAAGTTATTTTATTATTTAAATTATATTTATGGATGCCTTAGAGTTGGATTACATTTCACCCACATTGGTGGAAATAATCCTATTATTGATTCTAGCACATGTCAATGTATGTGTTGAATCGACATAGTGCTTTCTAACAATTTCACCATATTTGACTATGTGGTTGTTAAATGAATTTAGAGCCTTTGATTTGGGCATAAAATAAACTTAATGTGTCAAAAAAAATCAATTATGGTTTCTTGGGGATGTTAGATCCATTTCCCCTACCCTTGAGTTTGTGTATGCAAACTCAACATAAGGTGACAGTGTTGTCTTGTCATTTTGTTATGAAATAACTTGCACAAACAACTTCCAACACGAATCTAAGCAGGAGAGGGATGCAAAAAAACTTTGTTTCAAATATTTAACTATTATAGATTAGATGCACATTTATTAATTTAATTTCATGTTTAAACACATAAACCATAACATGCAAATTTTACGTGGGAAATATTTTCAGGAAAAACCCACACACCAAAG
>VDFB02330716.1:0-23620 GCA_007258455.2 Sequoia sempervirens
AACCCTTTGAGCACAAATACATGCAGATGAAACCCATCCAAAATATTTACTACATATTAAGTAATTCACAGGGGAAATTGTTGGTCAATAGAATAAGCATACTAATATTTGAAGAAGCTATTAACTTATGTATCTTGAATCCTAGTCAGATTTCAAGATAATCCAATTCAGAGTAATCCACATTTGTTTCAATGTGCCTACAAAATACAGTTTTAACATGTTAAAAGCTTAGGGGTATCAAAAAGACATTCATAAATATGCTAGCATCCACTGACTTGTACAGCTATAAAGACCAGAAACAAACATTGTGAATCAAAAAGTGACAAATTGGTTAAAATTAAAAATGATAGTTTTTTGTTGTACTGCGGAAGACTTAGTAGCAACACATTGAATGTTCTGATTAGATACAGGACAAGCTCTATTGAGAGATAGGTTATCCTGTAATTGTATACTATAACAATGTTACTCGGATATGTAGTACTTAAGGTTCATAGAGTTCCAAGTAAAACTAAGTCCTGTCACACTTGGAAAAATACAAGATGGGTAGTTCCCGGTAAATCCTATTTAGACTCTATAAAAGATGGTTGTTTTGTTTCCATTAAGCTGAAAACACAACATGAGCACATGGCACTTACAATGTTTGCTACTGATTGTACACTACCAGATTACAGTAATATAAATAATAACAGTAGTAACAATGAACATGATAAAATACAAAGATAAAGATCTTTTCATGTAGGTAGTGTCAGAGACATTTGGACAGCTGTCCAAAGTTCAAGTTAAGCATAGATGTATCTTTGTTGCTGTTTAATTGATAACAGAATGTGAAATCTAACCTACATTGTAGAACGTTTAATGTGTCAATACAGGAGACCCAACTGAAACCACCTATGGATATATTAGCCAACTACGGCCGAGCCTGTCATGGTCTTGTTGTTTTATCAAAGACATCGTCGAGTGAATAACATAAAGGGATTCTTTGCAAATAACACTTAAAAAGTTGTTGACAAAGCACAATGTCTGCCTCCCAGCTTGGAAAATAATCAGCTCGAGGAACTATCATGCATACTACTTTAGTGCATTTGATGATATCACTATTTGTCTGTTTGTTATCCAAGCCCATGTGTACATGGGAAGGGGTCTTTGTGGAAAATTAATGTTATAAATGTCAGTATTTCGAACTCAGAATATTCATTTATATCTTTCATATTTAATTGTATACTGTATTCTACTCATGGTCCTTATAATTGTGGTTGTAGTTACCTGAGAGGAGCCAAATACATGGTTTTGTGATATCCAGTATGCTAAAAAAAATGAGACTATACATGTATATATCACTGTACCATTCAACTGAAAAGTCAAACTTGCTCTCTCTTTGCCTTTGATTATTTGGGTTCTCACATTAATTATGGAATTCTACCCAAATCACAATTAATATTAATTCCAAGTATAATTGTTTCCCTATCATTAACCAATGGATCCATTTTCAAGAAGATCCAAATCTAAATTGAACTCCTTATTGGCAATTTCGTCATCCACTTAACTAGCTACTTACGTGTTATTGACCAAAAGCAATACTTCAAATTTTTTAAAATTATGACTTCCCTTGAAAAGATATGCTAATGTCATATCCTTATTCTTTGTATTTTTCCTTGCAGAAATTCAGTGATGGGCTTTGAATCACATTCACTCAATAATCTTGTATTATGATTATCAAGGTTTACAATCAGAGTACTAACCTGCAATAGGAACAATAAGAGTATGAAGCTTAGTTATCATTTTATACACTTATTCTTCCCTGCTTAGGTTAATGTTCTGATTGTATATACGATGTATATTCTTTGTTTTGCATTGACATGGATTGAAGTTGTCCCTATTTCAAACAAACAAAACAGTTCTAAATTGGGTGGGTATAAATGTTGCCTCATACTACATACCGATTTTTGGGGACTCTTCAGTAAACCTATGTATTTATTTTATACGGATATATGAAGCATGTCAACAAAGTAATTACAAAAAGGTTTCCAGATTTTATATATCATCCTGCAAATGTGGATATGAGTTGAATTCTAATAGACATTATAGATGAAAATCTTTAGATAGCATACCTGCTCCATGTCATTGTCACACCCATGGTGAGCTATGAACCATCTAACAATTTAGGTTGCAGACATTGTTCAAGACATTTAACACTCTTGGTCAAAGTTGGCCTCTGTAATTGTCTTCTGATTAAGTACTTGGATTTTCAAAAGCAACTAATTCAAAATGCATCATGCTCTCCAGCAGAACTAGACACTTGCGTCACTTGTTTTTTGTTGGAGTTATATAAATATGGAGTATAAAAAAATCAGAAGTAATATGGGTTGGATTACATAAATGAAATAGGAAATGACATGAGAATGGGAAAGTCTAGTGGAAGTTTTTCATTGAAAATTTGAAACTTTTCAAGATGGTAAGTATCTAACAAATTCTATTTATACAAAAGCAATATATTACAAAGTAGTTATAAATCTTATTATAGAAAATAATTTCTAGTAATCTACAAATTATAACACTTATTTTGAAAAAATTAAAAATATTTATTTATACTATTGATTTTTTTGTAATTTAATGTTAATGCACCACTAGATTAATTGAAATATATATTAAAGGGTTAAAAAAAAAATGATCCAAAATGATAATGAAGTAGAGGTGTTAATGGAAAAATGGATTTTGGTGACATAATTGTAAGATATTGAGTGTTGAATTAAGTGTATTAATATAAATGATAATTATAAATTTTCTTTTGAATTATAAATTTTCTTTTGTTTGTGTGCATGGTTATCTACATTTAATATAAACTTTAAAGTATATATATATATATATTTGGATAGAGTGACTTTGTATATATATATGGATAGAGTGACTTTGTAATTATTTTTTTTTGTTGGAGTTATATAAATATGGAGTATAAAAAAATCAAAAGTAATATGGGTTGGATTACATAAATGAAGTAGGAAATGACATGAGAATAGGAAAGTCTAGTGGAAGTTTTTCATTGAAAATTTGAAACTTTTCAAGATAGTAAGTATCTAACAAATTTTATTTATATTACAAAGTAGTTATAAATCTTATTATAGAAAATAATTTTTAGTAATTTACAAATTATAACACTTATTTTTAAAAAACTTAAAATGCTTATTTATACTATTGAATTTTTTGTAATTTAATATTAATGCACCACTAGATTAATTGATATTTATACTAAAGGGGTAAAAAAAAAATTGATCCAAAACTATGAACCAGTGAGATCACAAATGGGGGACCTCATCCCCGATATAAACACTCAACAATAACACCTCACTAGGGTTTGAACCTTGATGAGAAGAACAACAACACCACATTTAAACCATCACACTACGTCAATATCATCAAATTTTATTATATTGTAATTGTTTAGATAAATAAATTTAACAAAAAGAATATTTATAAGATTGAAAGAAAGAAAATATTTTTTATCTTTTAATAGAGTCCATTTCCATGGAAGAGTCTAAGAATTTTTCTTATTTAGATTGGATGCAACGTAAAAATATTTAAGCTACTCTAAATTATTAAATAGTGTGTGAAATTGTTATATTGTATTGGAATTAAAATTTAATCAGTAAAGTTTTAGAAATGTGATCATGTTTAAAAACTCTTAGAATTAAGGCTCATGGTTTGGACAACCAACTCTCATTTTTACAACATCACTTTGATTAAATGACACTCTTGTGTTATTTTTTCAAAATTCTTTAATTAGGGATCTCAAGGCTTCAACTATAACTTTATCTTTCCTTGGGAATCTACCAGAGTATGCCCATAGTTCATTACTATTTGGTTCTTCAACTCTTTCATGCCTACTAATGACTTTCATTAGTGTTTTTCTACTTATTTTTAGTGCTTGACTTTCCTTATTAGGTGAGCTTTCTTTGTTTAATTTATTACTATTATTGATGTAATTACATGTGTAATATTACTATATTTGGTGCATGAGCTTGAACTCATACTTCCATATGTATTCATTAATTTTTTTACAATAGTTTTTTACTATTAGTATCCAATGTTCTTAGACCAAGTATCTTCATTATGGGTCTAAACTTAATATTTCTCATCATTTCAATAAACAATTGACATCTTTCTATTTCATTTAAGTTTTCAAAAATATTTTTTATATTTTATTCATATTTCTTTGACAAGTACATTTGGGAATCTTATCAATCATTAATTTAAAATGTTCTCATCAATTTTAATTAAAGTGAATTTTCTATATATACAAAATTATAAGGGTGTTATCAATGGTAAACTTGCTACAATATTTGGAATGTTTATTATGTTTTCAATATTTGGTACACGTTTATTGTGTTTTCAATTGGTGATAAGGAATTTGTTCAATATCATCTTGAGATGGGAAAGACGATGTATGCTAAATTTTGTGTTGCAACTCACCACTCAGATCTAATCTCCTTGATGGACTAAAGTCATTCTCATTACCTTCAAGGCTTGATTAAAATTTAGCTTGACTTGATTTGAAGACCTACAATCATTAGCACTCATAAACAAAATCCATGAATAAACATGAACAAACTCACATAACACTTGACATGATGCTTGGATGATGAGATGTAATAATTTTGTAAATTTTACTCTTGATTGCTTTTGAATTGATTTATGAAGTATAATAATTGCTTTCCAATATTGCCTTCTTTTTCTCTCTTGTTTATTAAATTTGTGAAAATAATATGTATTTATATGCAACTCTTATAATTTCTCAAAAATTAAATCCCAATAGCCAACAATTAGAATTTGAATATCAAATAATAAATTGCCAACATCAACATATTTAAATTTGGGGCCATTTTAAGAGGACAAGGATGCCCTAGTCCAATTCCACTTTTCCAAAATCCAAAGTGTTAGGGGTGAAATATTAAATGCATACTTTGATCTTCCACATTTAGTTTTTTGATAAATGTTAAAATGGGCCATTAAAGCAATAATTTAGGAAATTAGGTGCATAATTAGGTCCAAGCACATAGGAGGGAGCAAAACCTGGTGTAAAATTTACAACACTATATCTAGCCTCCATTTTAGTGAGAGTATGAACTATGCTCAAACTCACACTAAAGTAAGAATATGTCAAGAGGAGTTCAATTGTCTAGGTATTGAAGATATAGGATGGCACTGAATGTAGGGGAAGCGCGCAAGCCCTCAAGATTCAAGATACCATAGAAAACCAACATAAGGAGAAGGGAACACACATGTACGAAATGTAGTGTAGCATGACAACGCAAAACATACATGAAAAAAGCACAACACGAACACAATGCAAACAAAATGCAAATGCAAGAAGAGTATGACAATTACAAAATAACAAGCTCTGCAAAAATCTTACTAGGATCCATACCCAAGGAAGTCATGACTCATAGGCTAACAAAGTCCAATATTTTCTAGGTGAACCATGAGCCAAGACACCACAGGCTAGTGAAGTACAATATTCACTAGGTGAGCCTTCTAAAAAGAGTAGCAAAATGAGAAACACACAAGGACTAGTGAGGATTGGTTTTCACTAGGTGTGTACCCATGTGAACCATACCAAGAGTTATAGTCCCAATAACCCTAATAAGGTACTACATAAATGATCAAAATTTCAAGAAAATGCATCACTAAGTTCAACATGTGTGAACAAAGTGAAATGCATAATGGAACATATGATCCCAACTTAAAGTAATTACTAAACAATGAGTTGTGAGCAATTTCTTTAAGGTAGAATAAAATGATTAATGTAGTACGATAAGATCATGAGAGCTTATTTGGAAATCCCTGTGCCAATGATATATTTCCAAATAAAGATAGCTCACAACAAGGGGTTTCCCCCAAAGTAATATGATGCAAGAGCATCTACGGTGTAAGAGCAATCTTGCATCAACCAAAAAAATGTTGTTTTCTTCAATAAGGGTTGAATTTGGAAGGTTACTATTTTTGGTAAGTATGTATTTATGTATGTATGGGAACAAAAAAATACATAGACCTCTGAAAAGGTAAATTGAATCCAATGGTGAAGAAATCACTTCAATATCATTTGTCATTTGAGAGATTAAAATTTCAACTTCTGGTAATCCTGTTAAAATATTCGAAGTCAATTTTGAAGCACTTAGAGGCTCTGGATAGGCCTAAAAATTGACGGAAAACAAAAGTAGTCTACCTTTAGGTACTACTTTCCAAGGATGCGCCTTCTCGAGATATTTTTCAAAATATATTATAATTAAATATCCAACAGTAGGATCAAAAGTTATGACCCTGTGAAGTTGTACTACCAAAAATAAAATTTTCAAATATCTTCCTAAGGAAGTTACACTTTCCAGAAGATTCTAGGGTAGTTACACATTCCAAATAAAGGATGTGAATGGGGGTTACATGGAGGAGGGAATAGAAGCATAGATGGTGGCTCTGATTTGCAGATTTATAGATTTATGTAAATTAGAAAGCCCATGTGATGGAAGTTGTAATGTTATAATTTCATTTTCATTTCAGTGATAATAGAAAATCTTTGCTTGTTTCTTGCATTTTGTTTGTGCAATTCTCTGTTGTTAATGTGAGTTTTAGATTGTAAGGGGAGTACCTTTCATCAAGTGGTATCAGAGCAAGATTTCTTGAGTGTGTAGACAAATTGCTAAACATGAGGGAGTTTGCACTAGGACAGTTTGTGGTTGTGGGTTTGTGAGAAAAGATGGCTCCACAAAGAAACTGTGATGGGAGAAATGTCAGGGTAATAGAGAGGGTTTTACAGCTCCTCAGAGGAAAGTTCAAGCACTACAAGAGGAGTTTCATAGAGGAGTTGATGTCAGAAGAAGATATGAAAGTGCAGATGAGGCTGAAAATGAAGAGCCATTCAAAGAAGCATAGGATGTAATGGATCTTGGAGAAGTCAGATTGATTAGGGCCATTTCCAAGAATGGAAAGAGGCTAAAGATAAAAGTTTTCAATTTTTTTGGAAATTTGAATCTAGAGGAGTTGATCGATAGGGTCAATGACATGGAAGAGTATTTTGAGTATGAGGAAATAGAAGGTCTAGAGAGGGTCAAATTTGCAAAGTCCAAGCTAAAAGGCCATGCTAGCATATGGTAGAAAAAATTTCAGCTGGAGAGAAATCGACGAGGTAAAGAGAAGATAACTAGGTGGGATTATATGGTGAAGAAACTAAAGAGGCAATTCCTTCTTGTAGATTATGAATTGGATTTTTTGAAGAAGATGCAAGGATTGAAGCAAGTAGGGAAATCTTTGAAAGAATACACATAATAATTCTACAAGGTCTTGATCTGAACAGGACATTATGAGGTCGATAAGGAGAAGGTTACTTGTTATATTAATGGGTTGAAACCAAGCATCCAAGAGGAGTTGAGTTTGGTGAGGATGACCATGACTGAAGATGCATATTAGTTTGTCTTGAGGGTGGAAAAGAAGCTAAACAAAAGGTTTGAGACCAAGCAAAGAGGTCAAGGTGGAAAGACTGGTGGAAAGACTTATGGTGGATGAAGTGATGATCAAAATAAGAGTGAAGCTTCCAGTAGCAACCGACACCAAAAAGGAGATAACACCCACTATCCGCGAGATTCGAATAATGGAGATCAAAGAGGAAGAGGACCGGGAAGAGGATGATTTCATGTAACCTGTTTCCAATGTGGTGAAGGACATAGAGCCTTTGAGTGTCCCCAACATCAAGGGATGAAAAATATAAGACCTGAAGGAAATGCACAAATTGCACATGTAGATGAAGATGTCGAGTCTTTGTACTCTAAAGATGCTAAAAGAGGAGAGGCCCTTCTTGTTAGAAGAACCTTGTTGAATGAGAAGAAGGAACTAGATCAAATAAAGAGCCTATTTCACACTCGATGTAAGTGTGAAGGTAAATTTTGTAATGTTATCATTGATGGAGGTAGCAGTGATAATCTTGTTTCAGGGGAAATGGTTACTAAGCTGCACTTGGAGAAGAGAAGGCATCCAAATCCATACCGGATCACATGGTTGTAGGACCATAAAGCTTTGGTCAATGATCAATGTTTGATAAAGTTTAAGATTGGTAACTATTAGATTGAAGTTTTGTGTGATATTATACCTATGGATGTTTGTCACATGTTGTTAGGAAAACCATGGTAGTTTGATTAGTGCATAGTGCATGATGGACATGCCAACACCGATTCCTTGACAAAGAATGGTGTTCATCATAAGTTGAAACCCCTGAAGGAAGTAGAAGAAAAGGTATGTAGTAATGCAAGGATTTGTTTGGTTGATGGAAGGAAGTTCCTAGAAGGTATGAGACACAAGCATATGTGTTTTGCATTGATCCCTAGAGTTTATAAAGAAGATACTAATGAGGTACATGTAGGGGTTTCAGATTTGTTGAATGAGTTTCAGGATATTGCTTATGATAATGTACCTAAAGGTTTTCCTCTAGTACAGAAGATTAGTCACTAGATGGACTTGATTCTTGGAGCCAATTTTCCAAATAAGGCAACTCATCATATGAATTTAGCAAAGAACAAAGAGTTGAATAGACAAGTGCAAGAGTTTTTGCAAAAAGGATTGACTAGAGAGAGTTTGAGTCCATGTGCAGTACCTATAGTATTAACACCAAAGAAGGATGGGGGTATGGCATATGTGTACAAATTATAGAGCCATCAACAAGATCACCATCAAATATAGATTTCCCTTACCGAGGATGGATGACATCATGGATTGTTTGAGTGGAGTTGAGTATTTGACAAAGATAGATCTGAAGAGTGGTTATCACCATATCTGAATTAAAGAAGGAGATGAATGGAAGCTAGCCTTCAAGACCAAAGAGGGCTTGTACAACTGGTTAGTTGTGCCTTTTGGGATAACCAATTCACTGAGCACATTCATGCGGCTCATGAATGAGATATTGAAAGAGTTTTTGGGTAAATTTTTCATTGTTTATTTAGATGAAATTTTAATTTTTAGCAAGACATTGGAGGAGCATTTGATGCATATTAGAAACGCTTTTGAGAAGCTAAGAGAGGAGAAGTTTTTGATCAATTTGAAGAAGTGCAGTTTTGTGAAGAGAGAGTTGGTGTACTTGGGATTTGTTATCTCAGTAGAGGGTCTTAATATGGATCCATAGAAGGTGAAATCTATTGTTGAATGGCCTACACCAAGGAGTGCTATGGAGGTGAGATCTTTTCATGGTTTGGAAAGTTTTTATAGAAAGCTTATCAAAGGTTTAAATAGTATTTGTGCACCTCTAACTGAAACAATGCAAGTGGATAGAAAAGAGTTTAAGTGGACTACAAGAGCATAAAAAAAATTTGATATGTTGAAGAAAAATGTTACAGAGCAACTTGTTTTGGAACTTCCAAATTTTAACAAGGTATTTTAGGTAGATTGTGATGCTAGTGGTAATGCCATTGGAGCTGTTTTGAATCAAGAAGGTAAACCCATTGCTTATTTTAGTGAAAATTTGAATGATGCAAAGAAGTATTTTGTTTATTATTAGGATTTTTATGCTATAGTTTAGGCTTTGAGGAAATGGAGACACTATTTAGTGCTAAAAGAGTTTGTTTTATTTACTAATCATCAAGCTTTACAATATTTGAATAGTCAAGGGAAGTTGAATCAAAGACATTTGAAATGGGTTGAATTTTTGCAAAGTTATACATTTGTTTTGAAGCATAGGAGTGTAAGATCTAACATAGTTGTTGATGCCTTAAGTAGGAGGAAAAATTTGTTAACATAAATAAAGATTGAAATTGTTGGGTTCAATGAACTCAAAATCTTGTATCTTGAGGATCTTGATTTTGTGGAAGCTTGAAGAGCTTGCATGGATCCTGTCACTTTGGATAGGACAAGATGGTTGGATTTTACAATCCAAGATGGTATGTTGTTTCAATGGAATCAGTTGTGCATTCTAAGGAGTTTTATGAGAGAGGACTTGATTATGGAGAAACATAGTGGAGGATTAGCTTGATACTTTGGTCATGATAAGACCATTGCTAATGTTGGTGTGCAATACTATTGGCCATAGTTGTAGCAAGATGTGAAGAAGTTTGTGTAGAGTTTCAAAGTATGTCAGATGGCGAAAGGAACAAGTCAAAATATTGGATTGTATCAGCCATTACCTGTACCTGAGAGGCCATGGGAGGACATTAGTATGGATTTTTTTCTTGGCTTGCCGATGACATATAGAGGGCATGATTCCATATTTGTGGTGGAGGATAGATTTTCAAAGATGGCACACTTCATTCTATGTCATAAGACCAATGATTTTGTTCATGTTACAGAGTTATTTTTCAGAGAGGTGGTGAGACTACATGGTCCACCATATTGGGATATGGTGTTGTACACCATTGCATAATTTGATGTATTATAATGTTGTAATTAAATAATTATTTAGTTGTGATTCACCTAGGTGGTGTGCTTAATTAGTCACACTAGGTAATTATTTGGTGACAACAAGTATATGTTGTATTGTAACACTATATTATTATTTAATGTGTAGGAGACATGTGATAATAACTTAATATTGGGGAAATATTAAATAAAATGAAAACTTAGCACCCAATATTAAATAAGGGATTAGTGGTTTTGTGTTCACATGGTTTTGTGGCATGCGGTTTTATCTTAGCACTTGGTTATATTTGTGTGATCTTGAATCTATTAAATGAAGCACATGTTTAGTGGTTAAAGTTGGTTGGGTGAGTGGGCTATCATTATTGAGTCTTTCTAAGGAGTGCATATGTGAAGCATGGCATTGAATGTGTGGATTCATGGTTGGACATATGAGGATGCATTGGAAGGCTTGATGCTTCAAAGGTATTCATTGTAACTCTTGTATTTCTTTATTTTTGAATAATAAGATGGAGTATGGATGCTTTTGGAGGCTATGTTTTTCTCTCTTGATGGTTTTCTAGGGTATATCTTGTGTTATCTTGTGGCTTGTATATTTCATCTATGCATTTTGGTTACTTGCATGCATGTTTATCTCTCATGGGGTTATGTAGGAAATGGATTAAGATTGTGAGTTGAATGTATTATTTCCTAACAAGTGGTATCAAAGCTTTCACGGTTGATGGGTTTTTATTATAACCCTAGTTTGAGAGTTTTTTGCATAGTTGAAGCCATGGCTACGCATGAAAGATTTGAGACATTACAACATATGGAACACATGTTGTAGGTGTTTTTTTGCGGATTTGGGCTTTTGGGGGCTTTTGGGTTGTCAAATTTGTTGGGTTTATTGCAAATATGAAGTTTTCAAATTTTGGGTCAAAGAGGGTTTCTCGATTTGAGTTTTCATATGAGGGTTTTGTAGGGGAAACTTCATGGATGACCTCTTGAGATAAAACTAACCTCACCATTAGATCCAAGAGGCCCTAGACATGAAAAATGACATATGATTTGCCCTATTTTGGAGAATTTGGAAAAAAGGAAAAAATATTTTTTGCTCCCATAGCCCATTGTATGGCCGTATGGTCATTGATGTTTGCAACGAAAAATAAAAAGATGGAAAATATTATCCCATGTAGAAAAAATTTAAAAAATAATTTTGTATCGGCCTTTTGGAAATATTTTAATACCTGCAAAATAAATAAATCAATCAAAAATAAAAAAGCAAATAAAAAATATGTAAGTGTGGGGCGGGTAGGGTCTGTTGACCCCATACTCACCCCTACCACTATTAGCAAGAGTATTGTCAGTTGAAAGTAATACAACTTTCACCAACAATACTACCAGCTGTCGGCCAGTCGGGGACCAGAAAACCTAGCCCACTCGGCAGAAATTTAAATTGCCAATTTTTTTTAATAAAAACTATTTAAAATGAAATTTATTTACTTTGAATTCTACCATAATCAAAAGCACTTTAAACCATGTTTGAATATGGCCTTGGGTCTACCCTTGAACGGTATTTTTTTTTTAATTAAATAATTTTTAAAGAAGATTTCAAATCTACCACCAGAGCGCCACCAACCAGTCACCACCTTTGGTGGGCCACTGTGGCTCAGCCCAAGTGCCACCAACAGGTCTTTTTATAGCCAAATTGGACACTTTTTTTCAAACTTGCATAACTTTTTCCCACGATGTCAGAATTTTTACTTCTTATACTCATTGGAAAGCTAGTTCTAAGAACTACGTAGTGAAATAGGCTTAGTTCTATGATTTTACTATTTTGATTAGTTTTTGGGGCCTAGAAGTTAGATATTCTTGGTTGTACAATTTTGAGCATAACTTTATATATAAGTTCAAATTTTTGATTTCGAATAGGTGTTGGAGAGAATGTGCAGTGTACTACATAGTTGATCAGTTAGATTATCAATTTTTGGTGCAAGATGAGTTTTGTATTTGTTTGATCACTTGTAGGTGCATGAGATTTGAGGTGTGATTGTGTGAGCATTCAAACGAGTCAAGAGGCAAAATTTTGAGGGATAACAGGTTTTTATATGATATTTATGATGGTATAGCTAATTATCAGTTCATTGCTTCTTGGTACAAGTTTATAGGTGTTTTTTAGAGTTGGAATTTGATGGAGAAAGGTACATAGGTTGCCTTCAGTTTTGAGGACATGGTTTGACATGAGTGGAGACTTGGAGTCTTGTGTGGGTGATAGTAGAGTGCAAGTACAATGTTGGCTATGGTTATGGGGTCATGGGTATGAAGGTACATTTATGCATTAGCATGACATGATCATGTATGTGATTGTTTGGTGGTGATATGGTTTGGTGTTAGGAGGTTGTTTCTATCTCCTTGATGCTTATTTGGTTCCTTGACTATGGTTACTCATTTGTTGACATGGTTGGAAAATCAAATCTAAGGTTGACTTGGTGTTTGATTCTTGATGTCTACAGGATTATCCTCTTTAATATATTGATTTGTAGGTTACTGATGTGATAATGAGTTTGCATGTTTTTAGTGGTTGGATCTACGAGTTATGTGATTGGTAGGTGTGCACATCTATTGATTGTAGTGGGATGACTTGGATGTGGACTGTCTATATCCACCAGGTTTGATTCATTGTTGTTGCAAACTTTGTTTGTTGTCCTTATCTGTGGTCATTTGTTCCTTGGTATGTTGCTTTGGGGTGAGAGGTTGGATGCTTAGAATACCTAATTAGTCATTTCATAGGACTTGTAGCACGTGGTTTGATCACGATGTCATGATAGCTTAGTACATTCATTGATTATACACTTTCAATGGGAGCTTTTGACAGTTATGATTTGGTGGCATTGGATTGATTTGTGATGGTTTTTTGGTGGTTGTATGTATCTTCTTGGCTTGGAGATCTTGGTTTCACTTGATGTTATTGATATTGCAATTGAGTGTGTGTAGACCTAGATGATATTCATGGAGGAGATGGTTGTTATGATGCCATGTGTAGCTCGATATCATAGTTCAGTGGGAGTTGTTGGTAGTGATGTGGATGCATCATTGGTGATGGTTACCTTCATGTGATTGGAGATGTGGCTTCTTGTTTTAGAGTATGTTTGGTACTATGTGATGGTTTACTCTTGATATTGGTTTAGAGGTTTGACATGATACAGGTTCTCTTGAGACTAGGATGTATGCATTGGTGCATGTGATCTCCTAAGAGGAGATGGTTAGATCATGATGTCATGATATGTTCCTAATTCTATGGTTGGAGCTTTGACATTGATCTTGGCGGTTCTCTTTGTATTGAGTACATGATCATTTTCTTGATTACTTCACGATAGTGCTATGTTGCATTTTGACTTTGGCATGTATTGATCAGTTTCAGGTGCTCATGGATACTTGGAGACAGAGGTGAGGTTGGAGTTCTCTTGTGATTAGAGACATTTTCTTGAGACGGTTACTCTTTGGAGGTTTTAGCAGGAAGACCGAGGAGCTTTCACTTGGATATGGACATGAGTTCCTGATGGTAGAGGAGATTGTTCTTGGAGTGAGTCATGATGACTTGGTTATCTTAGAGGAGATTCTCATTCCCCACTCTTGGTATACTTAGTGTTTTATCATCTGAGAGGTATTTTCCCATTATTTCTTTCAAATGTGTTATATTTTATGCTTTTATTTCTCATGGGAATGAGTTGATTCATGGTGATTGAGTTTGGATACTCATTTGAGGATTATTTAGCATGAGTTTATATTGCTTTATCTTTCATGGATATGGATCTTGAGCTATAGATAGTTATTTTTGAAGGATTCATTTTAAGAGATGTTTAGCATGGTTATTTCCTTGTGCATTTGGGTTTATATTATCATTCATTGATGAGTAGTTTAGAAGATGGTTTATGGGTTGATTTCTAGATTTGGGAATGGTTACTTCAAGTATGATCTTCTTGGTTAGAGAGGCTTACATCCATGTTGGCATTGTTATATGATTCATATGTTGTACTTGGTCTATGAGATTGAGTGTTATGGATGTTGTTGAGGCTTTTCATTTGGGGTTGTTAGGAGATTGTACTTGACACATCGTTGCATTTTTGAGGTGTTGGTAGAAGGACATGTTATTCTCTTCATTATATGGTTCCTTCTTGGAGGTACAATTTCATATGATTTGGGAGTATGGTGGTAACATATTGTGAGAGAGTATGCAACTATTTGGTTTGCATGTGTTGATCATTGGTATTGTTCTTAGTACTTCTTTGTTGATTATTTATCACACCTTGGCATAGTGTTGATTGGTAGACTTGATATGCTTTGAAATTACCCATGTAGTGGGAGTTCATGGATATGCATGTTCTTCATTCACAGGTTTGATATAGGGAGCTTGCGATTGTGACTTATGGGTTGCATATGTTGTTGGCATGAGTTTAATAATGTTCTTGATAGCTAGGAGGTATGGTTGGTTGGATTTATTAGCATGTGTTGCAGATGCTATTTCTGATCATGTGGGTTTTTACTTTTGACATTAGCTTGGATAGAGCCTTTGTTATCACTTAGATTTGATGCTCGTGTTCTTGGATTGGTGAATCTTCACCTTGGCATGTTCCTTTTCTTCCATAGGTGGAAAATTGGAGGATGAGAGGATTTCTTCCTAGAGATGATGGTCATTTTCTTCTTATTGTAGGTATCTTTATGGAGCATGAGAGAATGTTGGAGATTCGTGTGATTTCATATAACAAGTGGGATAATGTTGGGATATGGTGTTGTACACCATTGCATAATTTAATATTATAATGTTGTAATTAAATAATTATTTAGTTGTGATGCACCTAGGTGGTGTGGTTAGTCAGACTAGGTAATTATTTGGGGAACACTTGAATGTTGTATTGTAACATTGTATTATTATTTAATGTGTGGGTGACATGTGATAATAATTTAACATTGGGGAAATATTAAATAAAGTGAAACTTAGTACCCAAAATATTAAATAAGGGGTTAGTGATTTTGTGTTCACATGGTTTTGTTTCATCTTACCACTTGGTTGTATTTGTGCAAGCTTAAATCTATAAAATCAAGCACATGTTTAGTGGTTAAGGTTGGCTGGTGAGTGGGATGTCATTATTGATTCTTTTTGAGGAATGCATATGTAAAGCATGGTATGGGATGTGTGGATTCATGCTTGGAAACATAAGGATGCATTGGAAGGCTTGATGCTTCAGAGGTATTCGTTGTAACTCTTGTATTGCTTTATCATTGAATAATAATATGGAGTGTGGATACTTTTGGAGGCTATTTTTTTCCCTCTTGAGGGTTTTCCTAGGGTATATCTTGTGTTATCTTGTGGCTTGCCTATTTGATCTATGTATTTTGGTTACTTTCATGCATGTTTATCTCTCATGGGGTTATGCAGGAAATTGATTAAGATTGTGGGTTGAATGCATTATTTCCTAGCATACCCAAGAGCATAGTTTCAAATTGAGATACCAAGTTTGTTGGGTATTTCTAGAGGACATTGTGGAAGAAGTTGAAGATTGATTTGAAGTGTATCTCTGTACACCACCCACATACTAATGGAAAAATAGAGGTGGTGACTAGGAGTTTGGGTAACCTGCTAAGATGCTTACTAGCAAACAAACCCAAGGGATGGGATTTGATTTTAGCACAAGTAGCATTTTATTACAACAATTTTGTCAATAGGAACACTGGTAAATCACCATTCTAGATTGTGTATGGAAGTAGCCTAAGAAATATTCTAAATTGAGAAAGATGGATAAAGGAGAGAAGAGTAGTGTCGAGGCTAAAGATTTTACTGAGCACTTGAAAAATTTGCATGACAAGGTGAAGAAACATATCAATAAGATGAACTCTTTGTATAAGGCTAAGGAAGATCAGAAAAGGAGGTATAAGGAGTTCTAGGTAGGAGATGAAGTCATGGCCTACTTTTGAAAGGAGAGTTGTCCAATTGGCACATGCAACAAGTTAAAGATGAAGAAGTTTGGACCATGCAATATCCTGAAGAAGCATGATTCTAGAAATGCTTACAAGGTAGAGTTGCCATGTGAGATTCATGTTTCACTTGTGTTTAACATTGTTGATTTGACATAATATCATGAAGGAGATAAGGATAATCAATTGATCGAGGCACAGTGGAACATTCCAATACTTACTTTGGAAAAAGAAGAGATAGAAGAAATTTTGGATAGTCGTGTGGGTAGAAGCACAAGAAATAGGCAGTATGTCGAGTACCTAGTGAAATGGAGAGTAAGGCTAGTTGAAGATTCATCATGGTCATCTGAGACTAAGGTTTACCATCTTAGTTTCCCTCTAACTTCTGAGAAGTGACAAGGTCACTTTTCAAATTACCCCGAGTGTCTGATGCAAGAGCATCTAGGGTGTAAGAGCAATCTTGCATAAACCAAAAAAATGTTGTTTCTTTTCAATAAGGGCTAAATTTGGAAAGTTGTTATTTTTAGTAAGTCTATATTTATGCATGTATGGGCACAAAATCTTACACAGACCTCCAGAATTGTAAATTGAAGCCAATGGCAAAGGAATTAGTTCAATATCATTTTTCATTTGAGAGATTAAAATTTCAATTTTTGATACTCCTGTTAAAAGATTAAAAGTCAATATGAAGCACTTAGCGGCTCTGAATGGGTCTAAAAATTGGCAAAAAATGAAAGTATTCTACCTTTAGGTCGAGAGCTTTTTGAAAATATATTATAATTGAAAATCCAATAATAGGATCAAAAGTTATGACCCTGTGAAGTTGTACTACCAAAACCAATAAAATTTCAAAATATATTTTCAATGAAGTTACACTTTACAGAAGATTCTAGGGCAGTTACACCTTCCAAATAAAGGATGTAAATGGGGGTTACAAGGAGGAGGGAAGAGCAGTGTAGATGGTGGCTCTAATTTGTAGATTTATGTAATCAAAAATCCCATGTGATGGCAATTGTAATGTTGTAATTTCATTTTCATTTCAGTAATAATAGAAAATCTTTGCTTCCTTGCATTTTGTTCGTGCAATTCTCTATTGTTGTTGTTGTTGTTGTTGTGAGTTTCAAATTGTGAGGGGAGTTCCCTTCATCATAATTCCACAAAAAAGACAAAAATTACCACATAGGGGATCCATAGACCCAAGGTCAGTATAAATCTTTGCTAATATAATATGATTAAGCTCAAAATTGACATCATTTCCCCAGATACTCATGGAACTATGAACACAATGGAAGAATGGGAACATATAGATGACAAAACAAAATTTTGGGTCAACATGGAAGAGACCTAAATATCTCAACACAATTACGTCATCCCCAAAAGGAAAACACAAGGCAACAACAAAAATGTTTATGACATACAGAAGAATGGAGATACAAATAGACAAATTTCACAACCAATTTGTTTCCTTCAAGTATCCTTGTATCGATGGAGCAACAAGGGTCATACAAATAAAATCACAAACATAAAGACATATCAAGCAACACAACATGGAGGACCACATCACATGCAAAAAAATACAAATAACATGAAGCAAACACAAAGGGTATTGCACATGTGATCCAATCTAGAGCAAATCATCTACACCCAAATATTTCTCATCATATATGGAAGATGGACAACTAGCCAAATGAAATACAAGTGTCATACAAGGAGTATCACTAGGTTCAACACATGGTGAGTCACTTTCATTAGGAGGATCATCATGGTTGCCCCCATCTAAATCAATACAACATCAATGATATAAGGTATTGAGGTCCAAGATCAACACAACATTGTCTTTGACAAAGAGTTGGTGTAGTGTGTTGAAGATGTATCAATTATTGCAAATGATGTCCAAAAAAAATTTGCCTAATTTTTTGAGGTATTACAAGTTGATCATGAAAACCATAATGATATGAGAGAGATGGAGGTTATTCCCTATATCTTGAGGTATAGTGATCCCTTTCTTTAGGATCAAGGAAATTCACATGCAATGGTGTGAGATCTAGAAGACCGTCTTTGATCAAGCTACTCTCACCATTGTTGAAATAACCCCATTCCATAAGCCCAGAAATTGTAACTTTTTCATATTATTTTCCCTTAAGTTATTAAGTGTTCATTCATTTGTATACTCAAGTACTTCCATCCATACAGGAGAGGCATCCATCCATCCAAGATAGGCATCCAACCATATGGTTAGGCATCTATCCATGCAAGATAGTTTTTCATCTATCCATGCAGGATAGGATTTCATCTATCCATCTGGGATAGGCATATACCCTAATGAAGTAGGGATCTATCCATAAAGGATAGGAATTTCATTTGGCTAGAGACTTAGAATAATCATGACCATCCAGGTTCTAAGTCACTCTCTAAATACTACACTCCCCTATTGGGAGTGCACTGAGGTCATCATCTTTAGGAGTATATACAAATAAATAATTAGCTTGAGTCTTGCCTCAAAATTTGGTCTAAAGCCTGAAAAAGTCAAGTGAATCCATCTGAGATTCCTTCCAAGTCTACAAAGAATACATTTGATATTAAAATTTATGTTTGGAATTTCAACCCTTCTATTAATTGAAGAATTCTCTTGAATTATTAAATCTTATAATATTAGTTAACATAATATTTGTTAGACACACCCTAAGCCCATCCTTGAATGCTTAAGTACCGAGAATATCCTTTATTTCCCAGACTACCTACATACCCTGCTTTTGAATGGGATCAAGGTATAAAATATGTAGTTTTGTTTGATCTATGTCTATGCAACTCTATGAATGGGTACTCAACCCTTTCTAGGATCTAGTTTCCCCAAACATTTCTTCATTGGCTGCCACCCACTCAGGTGGAATAGGGACGAAAATCTAGAAACAATCTACTTGCAAACACTAAAAAGGGGTGTTTGACATGTAGTTTTAAATTGAAATGTTTCAAGTTTACCTATGACACATCTTCAATTTTCTTATTCAAAATGGTTACTAGTTTTGCATATTGGGTTTCTAATGCCTAATACTCTAATAGCTTACTTTCTATATGAGGAATCTTATGACCAATTGAAAAAATGATTATTTTTACTATTACCTCAAATCAAGATAAATCAATAAGATAAACATATGTGATTCACCACATAAATTTCTTATAACCAAGCTCTAGAATAATATTTTATGACAATATTTAACAGACTTACCAAAAGTGAGTGATCTGCAAGAGTCCATTCTTATTAGTAAACCACATCATTCTTGGATAAAATACTACTTATCTTATATAGATCAATTCAATCTTATAACCTGAATATAACTAAAAAACACTTAATTCTCCAATTGGGGCATTAAAGGGTAATTTATATCATAAATTTGAGTATAATAGTGTCCTCAATAAAATATTTATTTTGAATATTAAAAGTTATAGATTGAATGTCTAGGAACTAAAAAAATAGAACCAAGTTATACTAACAACACTAGTGATGGGCAAGGTCATTGATGTCACAACTTGCATCATTTAGTCAATTATTTATCGAACCAAGTGTGTCTTAGAGCTATATGTGAAAAGGATGGTTGTCACAGATTTTTGGGGGGTTTAGCACTGTAAACAGTGACTTCAGGTATCGATTTAGCTCCTTCAGGAGCTTTTAGGAGCTCTCAATAGCTGAACTACAACAACTAATTCCTAAGGATTAATTCTATCTTATTTCCTAAACTAAAGTTTTGTTGACTTATTTATGACTTTATTGGACTTGATTGAGACCGATTCATGGAGAAGACTAACATCTACTTTAATTCTTAATTTAAAATACGAAACCCAAATTAATTCTATTTTGCTTTAAAAGAAATCTATCTTAAGATTTGTTGGAAATTAAATACTATTTTAAGAACATAAATAAATTGCAAGGAAATGATAATTAATCTAGAAAACATAAACGACAATTAATCTAGAAAACATAAACACTAATTTCCATGAACAAATTTTCAACAAACTTCAATTCCATCTTTTCATAAGTTTCCATCATTGCTTCTAATTAAACTCAACAAATAATTACCAAACTTAATTATTTTGAACAACATCTAAATCTGATTAATCTAATAAACTTTATAATGATTCTAACAACTTAATCTAACCATGATAAACTAAATTTAAAAGCGATTCAAACAAAAGTAACTATCCAGATTTATCATTCAATAACTGAAAACCATTTAACAACTTATCATTCCAGAATTAACATCTAACACTTGAAATTTAATATCAATAAACAGAAATAGCATAACTTAGTAAAATACCAACACAAGATCGATCCCTTTGGTTGAGTGGGCCCTTCTCTTCCTCAGGTAAGATCCCTTAACATAGTTATTGAGTTAACTTCTTGCTTTCATTCAAATTGATCAAAGTGGGACACAGAACAAAGTATTGCCATTGATTACAAAATTTTGATTAAAAATTATCTAACTTCTATTTAAAACCGAAACATGGATATTTATAAACATATCCTTATTGAATTCACAACATGGTGATTAACTACCAAGATTCAAGGTGTCTAACTAAAGATTAAAATAAAACTGAAACAAGACTAAAGTAGGATAGAGAAATATGCCAGATTTGGAAGTAGAAGTTCCATAACCAACTACAAAGAAGTTGATTTGGACTTGAGTGACTCATCATCTAGCTGGGCCCATCAAATGGCGTGATTATTTTCCTTGATTAAACAGAGAGTTTAACCACATCATCAATCTTTAAAATACCCTGTTCAAAACCCTTAGGAAAAGGACAACAATTATGGTAGTAAAAGATCAACGCAGCATAATTATCTCATTAATATCATTGTAAAGTAATGCATCTAACATAAACCATTACTTCAAATATATCCACTAATTTAGCTAAACATAAAGCAAAATGAGTAAATATGTTTATCTATAATCTACCCCCAGTCATGTCAATTAACAAAAATAACAAGTTTTTTAAACATAAAATGAAAGTATTTTGACTCTCATCAACTAGGTTGATAACCTTTTCCATGCAATCATAGAAAATACCAAAATGTTAACCATGTTTTCCAACACTATGATATATATTACTAGAAATCCAAGGAAATTAATTGTTCCTCTTCCAAGCCCTAAGAAAAATTATTTCTTAACTTTATTAGAACCACTTTGATGCAATACCAAATAAATGCCATCTTGAAGAGAAAAATTGAACATTGATTGGTTATTGTGCATTACAAATTTTTTAACGACTAATAATTGAGAGATTTTTAAATATATAAAAATTATGAATAAATTACTATGTAATATATAACTTATACAATAATTACCTAACATTTATTAAGAAAGTTAATTTCTTTGGTAAAACCTAAGACATAATAATTCTAACATTCCTTAAAACATTCCAAATCTATCTAAATATGAAATTATACTTGTATCTATAACATATTGTATCATTGGATGCAAATTTAAATAAGGCCCATCAAAATACAAGAATCTATTAAACCTCTAGAATTAACATGTTTTCCCAAAGAAATTTAATTCCATTAATTTGATGACATGACATTCTCCACCATATAAATTCCCATTAAATGAAAGTTCAATTTGGAATGACAAATTGATCTACACAAATGGATTTGTTAAAAAAAATCTTTAAAAACTATCAAGCAAGCACAATTAGGAAGTTGGGCACCATATTTTTGTATCCTTTACTTGAACTTTTCACTCTTGTCAATGAGGCATTTTAGAACAACTTATATCAAAAGCACCACATGAGATAAATGATATATTTGTTCCAATCAACATCAAAACCTTTCCTTTTTCATACAAATGAAAATGCATTCCAACTTAAATAATTCACCCTTGTTGAGAAATGTGACTCAAATTTACTGGCTTGATCGAATTCCTAGAGTAGTTGTCTTTTCCTCCTTCATTAGCTTGAGTTAAATAATTGGTTTTGAAGTTTTTCTAACTGAACTCATGGGGTTCTAAAGTTTCATAACCTCCCGACTTAGCGACTATGAAGTGAAGATTAATCCCTTTGCTTTCAGCATGTCGCGGGTTTTGCGAACTTCACAACCTTCAACTTGAGGTTTAGAAGTTTGAGTTTTGAGCAACAGAGCAATCCATTTGTTGTCAGCATGTCATGGGTTTTGAGAACTTCGTAACCTTCAACATGAGGTTCAGAAGTTCGAGTTTTGGGTGATAGGGCGATCCCTGTGCTATTAGCAAGTCATAGGTTCTGGGAACTTCACAACCTTCGACATGAGGTTTTGAAGTTCAGTTTTTTAGCGATATAGCGACTTGTACGTCGACAGATGTGGGACCCGATAGGATGGTGGATCATGATTGAAGGCTAACAGGTGGGGATGATGTGGAGGAAAAATGGCATGTGGTCCCATGTGCTCTGTGAACACTGGTGAGATGGAAATGAATGTCTCTTTGACTAGGTGGCATGGTTTTAGGTGGATAACCCTAACTTCAATGATGGAGATTTGTTCGACTGCTTATCAGATGAATAGGTTTTAATGTTGGATGATGGCATGTGGCTTGAGGTGTAACCCTAAAGGGGTGCAATAGTTGAAGAGTTGAAGGGAGATAGAGAAAGACTATCTCAGAGCGATAATTACTAGCGAGGTTGGGTGCAGGCCGAGAGGCTAGGTGAAGGCCAAGAGGCTGGGTGTAGGCCAAGAGGTTGTGTGTGTTGCCTGAGAGGATGGGTAATCATGAGAGAGATGATTCTTGTAGAAGGTGAAGGTCGAGCAGTTGTGTAATAGAAAGGCTAAGAGGTCGATGGTAGAGTTGTGAGGCTGTGTAGCCAAATGAGATATCTCTCACTGTGAGAGGTGGTTGTGATGGGTTATGTTGTTAGATTGTCTTTATAATGGAACAAGATGTAAACTCTATAAAGGCCACGAGCCTTGTTGATGCCTAAAAATGTCAAGTAACAACCTTATGGGAAACCCAGTTAATGGGGGACCAATTGTGCTAAATTAAGTGACCTTCGACTTTTTAAAGAAGTTGACTTCTTCTATTTTTGGGCGTTTGGAATGGGAAAAGGAAGAATATATATAAAATAAAGATCTAAGTAAGGCGATAGGCCAAGATGTAGGTGTGGACATGGTAAATCTACTTTTCATATGGGATTTAAGGTCCCGTTCAACAATCTACATGTCCCAAAATAACAAAGAGCACAGATGAAAAGCCTAAGAAGTTCATTAAATAACATCCATACATATTTACTGAAAAGAAGAGTTCAAGACATGGTCTGAATCAGAAAA
>VDFB02330718.1:0-110908 GCA_007258455.2 Sequoia sempervirens
ACATCATGATGGTTTGCTAGATTTTCCTACAGTAAACTACTCTACAATACATGCTTGCTAGATTCTACAGTACCATCAATGAACATGGACCATCCAGAGGTCAACAATATGATTATTAATCTCAATCAATGCCAATTGGGTTTGTCCCTGGCACTAATGTACAATTTTCCCAACTTGAGACAACAGCAATTACAGCTGTTGGGAAAATTTAATTGCACATTTTTTATGTCATATAAGCAAACAGTATCTATAATTTTGTTTATGCAACTTTACTGATTTCTCTAGTGGGAGAGTTTCTTCTATAAGCATCAGTGTTAGAAGACTCGCAGAAACTCGCCTAGACTCGGCAAGTTGCGAGGCGGGTGACCCTAAACGAGTCCGAGAGACTCGGCAGCCGAGTACTCGCCGACTCACCAAAACCGGCGAGTCTCATGCCTCGGACTTGGCCATTTTAATTAAAATTTTTTTGAAAATTGCAATCTTTCATTTACAATTTTTTTAATTAAATGGTGTGCGCCATGAAGGTTTGTGTGGTTTTGAAGGTCTTCATTTGGGCTTTGTGCCGGGGGCTCCGCCCCTCGACCCCACCCTGTATCGCGACAAGGAACGCGCCTAGGGCGCTGCCCCGGGACCCCGCAGGGGGTGCTGCCCCTCAACCCTGCTGGGGTGCTGACCCCAAACCCCCGCAAGGGGCGCTGCCCCTTGACCCCGCTGGGGGTGCTGCCCCCAGAGCCCCGCAAAGGGCACTGCCCCTTGACCCCCACGGGGGGGCACTATCCCTCGACCCCATTGGGGTGTTTCCCCCAAACCCTCATCAAACCATAGGTCTAAGCATGTTATAGGCCAAGGATGAATCATGATTATGAAACCTACAAAATACATATCTCTTGTTGCAAATCCCTGCATCTTTCACAGTCAAAGCCATAATCAAGGATTATCTCAATTCATACATTAGACAGCAAAACATGCAGTCTTGAAGGCTTCAATTAAATTTTAATAATAAATTCCTCACTTGAATATACACACCAATCATTGTGACGCAAGCAAATAGCATGGCTACATCATCATCTAGGACCTATCTTAGACACTAGCGCATGACTTGTCGTGATGTTGGGATGAGTAATGCAAGCTCTTCTGAGCCATAGACTTATATTTTTAGTTTTGATATTTGTTTTGATGCCATGGATTCATATTCCATGAGTTTTGTATACATTTGACAATATTTATATATCTGAATGTGTTATTTCCTCCAGCTAAAATTTGCATTTATACTTATGTGATCGATGTATGTTTGTGTATGGGATCATAGTAGTTTCTATTTGATGATGATGTTATTGTGTTTTTAAGGTTTATTTATTAAAGGGTGCATGAAACAAGTTTTAAATCCTTAAAAATCTATGAATTTCTTGGGTTTTTCTATTTGCCGAGTCTGGGCTCCGAGTCTGGGTCCAAGTCAAAAATTGGCTTGCTGAGTCTGAGGCAAGTCCGAGTCTTGTAACACTGATAAGCATATATGGATATGCCATCATCAGTTATCATAAGTTACGTGGATGTATTTTAAGTGCAGTACACACTTACACACCATGGCTAAAGCCAAACTTCAGCAACATACATTCTGATCTCAAACCTTCAATGTATTTGTATCTTTCTTGGGTTTGTATATGATAGCTAAAGGGAATGGTTGTGTGAATAAACTTAGCGTATTCTCCCTCAGAGGTAACCAATTCAACATTAGTGATCATACAGAAAGAAGATAAAGGTCCACTTACTCCAATTTAGCATATCATCACTTATTCATAGGATTCATTGCTCTGAAATCCCTCGTTTTGGTCCAAAGCCAGTGCAGCTTAAATGTGGAATTAAGAGTTTCTGCAGCTGTTATATTGCTGACTCTCCTCAGACCTCAATGTCTGAACAAAAAATAAAAGCAGCATATATTTTCAAAAAATAAAAGCAGGAAATATTTTAAAATAAATTGCCCACATCCTGATTGACACTGCTTGCAAACAAACACTGAGGCATCCAGAGGATCTAGAGATATTTTATGGATCGAGTAAAGCATTCATCAAATCAACAAATGTAAGGAGCTCCCTATTTACTCTTTCACACAAAAGAGTTCAGATTCTAGGACAAAACAATTCATGAAATGACAATCATCTCCCTAATTTAACAACTCCTCAAAATTACAGCTAGGAAAAAGCCTTCTTATTATAAAAAAAAATTGATTTACTAATAGTTACATATTTTCCTAGCATGAGTAGCTTCTCATTACAGCTACAACTAAAGTCTCTTCAAGAAGAAATATGAAATTCATACACATTGGATGCCTGAAAAGCACTTCAAACTAATTAATAATCCAGTACTTCTTGTTCAAGGTAAATTATTCAGTAGATACATGCTGCGTGAGACATATTCTTCAAAAATCTAAACATTCAAGAAAGTTGAAACTATTTTCCCCTAAGCGACTGGAATCTTGTTTATACAAATATGACCTCCAAATAATCCTCCTGTTTCCGTGTTATTAGAAACTTAACTATAATGTCCAGATGTTTCAAAGACTTGTTTATCAATGTAATCCCCAGAAAATATTTGTCACTCCAGAGGATAATACCATAGTCAACAGGAAACTACACTATAGGGACGAGGAACAAGTTCCCATCATTGCACCTATATCTTCTGATAACTACATCTAAATAATATAGCAATACCTTTATTCATTTACTACCATACCCTGATTTAAAAGAGTGTCTCGTAATATCCCCAATTAAAATATTGAAGAACAGTAACACATTGCAAATCTGAGACAAAATACTAAACTTCAAACCCTCTTCAATCAAATATTGGAAATACAACTGATACCCACATAGATTTAACAAACATTGCACAGAAGCTTCTAGGTTTTTACTATTGATATAAACTGATTTATTACATGAAAATATGCTGTTACAACAGCAAAAACTCCAACATGAACAGCAGCAACAAATTTGGAAAATTATTCTAACAAATTACTCCTGAAAACTGCGACTTACACCACACTATAACACTGATCGGCTGCAATCTGAAAGATGACATTCCTCAACACCCAGGCTAATCACAAGGGCCACAATCTACAGAAAATATGATCCACTATAGCAGCGCATTCATCATAAACAGCACCCAAAAAGCCACACCAAAAATTGAAAATCAAACCTCACAAACTTCACCAGCAACTAGCACACTAACACACTGCAACGAACACACTGATACTTCACTGTTTATTTCCAAACTGAAACAAAAAGCCTCCAGCACTTGGAGTAGATCTAGAAAAGCAAAATGAACAGCAATAAGCTGATCTAACAACAACAAACAACCTACAGCAACCCACTGACACAGACTTCATCTGCAACTTGCAATCAACACAACACACACAAACACTAAATCTCCTGCAAATCCTTAAGCTCAAATGCAACTCCTGAGTGAAATTGCCTCTAAGAAACTAGTGGGATTTCGCCCACAGTCTCCAACCTTCATGGGGTTTTTGTCCAAAAAAGGAATTGTAAGCCAAAGCTCATACAAGAAGTGTTGTTGAAAAAATGATATCATAAAAGTTAAAACCCCAACTAAAAGACAGGTTGTTTCTTATACCAAACATGACCCACAAAATCCAACACCCAACTTGGAGGGAATATTAATTTAAAATTATACTTTGAATTCCCACTCAAAATTGTTTGCCCATATAGCCTGTCAAGTCATGTCTGAATAAAGACCCATCATACCTCTATTGTAACTGCTATGGAATCCACTATTTTTAGCATCTGACCATCTGATGAGAATCCCAAGGAATCCATCGCCCCATTTGGAGATATTAATATCATAGTTTGCAGACTCGGCTGGACTCTGCGGACTCACTGCGGACTTGGGAGCCCGTGGGCCAGCCGAGTCAACTCGCCACGAACTCGAGAGTCGAGTCCAGGAGAGTCCTGGGTCAGGACTCCCGAGTCCGACCTCAGGACTCGGCCAAGTCCTGAGGTCAGACTCAGGAGTCCCGACCTAGGACTCTTTTGCGCGGCTGAGTCTTAAAATGGGTTAAAAACCCATGTTTCTTTTTAATTTTTTTTTCATTTTAACACTCTCAGTTGTGAAATACAGGTCTGCAAATTGATTTGGGGTTGATTGAAGCAAGGAGAACGAACTAAAAAGATCAAAATAGAGCCACATAAGTGATCTAACAATTCTTTTTTTTTTGTTTTCTTGCATTCAAAATCAAAAAAATCAAGAAAAATAAGGGGAAATGCTGCCAAATTTTTTTCTATTTTCCTTAATAGCCTAATTCTTACTATTTCTAGCTTGGTTTTGCATTCTTTTTCTTTTGCAAATGTTTGAAACTTTGAATCACATTTATTTGCTGATTTTTTAGCAAACCCTAGCTGATTTTTTTTTTCCATGTTGAACTTGAAACAGCAATGTCATCTTCAAATCCAAAGGGAATGAGAAAAGACCCTGCATGGAAGTATGGAATACCAGGAAATAAAAAAGGTGGAGTGACATGTAATGAATGCAAGAAATGGATGACGAGAGGGATAAACAGATTAAAATACCACCTTGCAAGAATACCTGGGCAAAATGTGGAGGGATGCCCTAAGACTACTCCTGAGATTAATAGAGAGATGAAGGCTCTTCTTGCTGAATATGAGCTAAAAAAATATGAAAGACAAAAAACAAAGGATGCCCTAGCAGCAGTGATGAGTGGAACTGGATCCCCTTCTACACCATCTATGCCCCATGGTACAAGTCCAAGCATCCGTGCTCCACATTCATCTTTTGGTGAGAGTCCTGATGGTTCCTTTTCTACTGCTAGTGCTAGTCAGGGTCCTTCATCGGGACCAAATTATTTTATTCCACGTAATATTCCAGGAGCACAACCTTCACTTGAAGGTACCGGTTGGAATAAGAAAAAGCATCATGAAGCTAGGATGGCTGCTGCAAACTTTTGGTACTCCAATAATCTACCTTTCAATGTTGCAAACAACCCATATTGGGAAGGTTTGGTGAGCGCCCTTACAGTTGCAGGAAAGGGGTTTAAGACCCCATCATCTAGAGATTTGAGTGGGCCATTGCTAGAGGAAGCCGTAAAGAATACACAACTTGTGGTTGATGAGAAAAAGAAATTTTGGCGAAGAAAAGGTTGCAGCATTTTATCTGATGGGTGGACAGATGGACGAAATAGAACTCTCCTTAACTTTTTAGTGGCCTCTAATTGTGGATTGGTGTTCCTAAAATCAATAGATGCCTCCCATGGAGTTAAAAATGCTGAGACTTTATGCAATCTATTAGATGGGGTGGTTCAGGAGGTTGGAGTTGATAATGTTGTTCAAATCATCACGAACAACGCAGTTGCATATGTAGCTGCAGGTAGACTACTTATGGAGAGGTATCCCACAATTGCATGGTCTCTATATGCTGCACATTACTTGGACCTGTTGCTAGAGAACATTGGGAAGATTTCATGGGTAAAAAGAGTGGTTGAAGATGCAAAAAGTGTTACAAAATTTATCTACAACCATACTTGGGTACTTTCTTTGATGAGGAAATTCACAAATGGCAAGGACCTTGTGCGACCTGGAGTGACACGATTTGCTAGCCACTTCCTCACATTGCAAAGCATTCTTGGTGCCATTGGTCATCTCAAGCAAATGTTCGTGTCCAATGCTTGGAAGGAGTCCTCATTTTCCAATAGACCTGAAGGGGAGAGGATTGTTGCCATAGTTTTTGATGAGACATTCATCAAAAATGGAGAGGAGTTGATGGGGGTAAGTAGCAATCACACAAAAAAAAATTATACATGATAATCTATTTGCTGTTTTTATTTTTTGAGGGGTTAATTTTGTTATAATTTAACATTTGTTTTCATTTTTTTAGGTGACAGAACCTTTGGTGAGGGTTCTTCGTATGGTGGATGGAGATGGCATGCCAATGGGTTTCATCTATGAGGCCATGGATAGGGCCAAAGAGGCCATATCACGTTACTATGGCGGCAACAAAAGGAAATATGAAATCATATGGCGCATCATTGATCGGAGATGGACACACCAACTCCACCAGCCGATTCATGCCTTTGCCTACTTCTTGAATCCGAAGTTCTACTTCTCGGACACATTTAAGGCGGATGAGGTCATGGAAGGTCTTGTCATATGCATTGATAGGATGGTGCCTGATCGTGAGCTGAGAGATAAGGTGCTTGATGAGTTGGAGGTGAGATTTGTTACATCTTATTTATGAATTTGCAATGTTGAGCCTTGACTATCTATGAATTTTCTATATTTGATTTACTTTTTCTTTTATCTATTCAAGGTCTACAAGGGTGCAGAGGGGAGACTCTTTTCCTCCCAACAAGCAATTGAAAGGAGAGGAAAACAACAACCAGGTAAAAAATGAAATTAGAAACTTGATTCTTACATATAGATTGTTTACTTTATTCTTATTTCTTAATACTTATATTTTTTAAACATGTTTTTGTAGATCTATGGTGGGAGAACTATGGTGCTAGCACACCAAATCTTCAAAAGCTAGCCATACGTGTCTTGTCAGCCATGCAATGCTTCTGGGTGTGAACGAATTGGAGTTTATTTGAGAACATTCACACAAAGAAGAGGAACAAGGTTGACTTAGCACCTAAATGATTTAGTTTTTGTTCGTACAACCTTCGCCTTCGAACTAGAAAGGTGGAGGGTGTTTCACACGAGTCCATCGACTTGGATGACATTGATCCATATGGTGAATGGACTATTGATGAACAAAATGATGAGGCTGATGTCTTCCTTACTGATGAGGATCTTGTTGAATTAGAGAGAGCAGCAGCAGAAGAAGAAGAAGCAACAAGATTGGATGCCATGGAGGACGACGAAGACACATTTGAATATCATGTTTCCCCTGCTCGATCTCCTAGTCCTCGTTCGGATACTATAGCACGGGCACCTTCTAGTTCTAGGCCTCCAAAATTGAGTACCATTGGGAGGGGAAAAAGGAAGATGTAGATTACATGTGGTTGTTAATGTTTTCCTCTTTTTGACATGATTATATGTAAACATTTATAAACTTATGATGCTGTTATACATTGAAACTATGAGTATTTGATGACTATGAATGATGAAATTTCAATTATTGAGTGTTTGATGATCATATGACATGTGTAATCTTTGAATTATGAGTGTTTGATAATCAAATTAGGCTCTTATGTTCTCTAAATGCATTAATTTGTTCTTGTTTTTTTTGTAAAACTACGGTTTTTGCCGAGTCCTAGCCGAGTCTTTTCCCGAGTCTGTGCCGAGTCTCGAGTCCGAGTCATATTTTTGGGCTGTCGAGTCCGCAACGAGTCCGAGTTTGCAAACGATGATTAATATATTTAATTTTAATATTCTAAGTTACCGGATTCGCCTCTGGAAGGCAAGGTACGGGTTCGGATTCGCTTCGGATCCGGATCCGGATCTTGGTTTGATTCACCTATGGGTTTGGCCACGCTTCGGCATTCCTTGGTCAGATTCGCCCATGCAGAACCCGAGTGAACCAGAGCGGAACCCAAAGCGAACCCAGGCGAATCCAAGGCAAACACGCATGGCTAGACAACCATAAAGTAGATTTTTTAGCATTTTTTAAATGTTTTATGCAGTTTGACTTTGACCCATGCCCAAGAAAACCCTAAAAGTGACCTTTAAATCACTTTTAACACCTATACTACCTCATTCTTATTTATTTGTTTTGCAAACAAGCATTTTCATTCCAAGAGGCCGAGTTTTCATTTTTGCTTGTTGGATTGACAAAAGGAGTTGAAGATTGATCATTGAAGCTTCTACAAACAATTGCATTGCTATTCCTACAGATTTGCAAGTGTTCATTGGCTGCCACAAAGATTATTGAAGGATATTTTTGCAAAGAGTTAAGTTTTTCTTATTCTTTTTTGAGTTTTCTCATACATTTTTTTGTTTTACAAACCTGAAACTTTGTTTTGTTTCATTTTATGATTTATCTATGTTTTTCCATTCTTCTATGAATGTATGCAAGATTCAAAGAGCTAGGTTTTATAAATCCATATTTCGTTTTCAAGTTTTTTGTTTTTGTTTTGAAATTTCAAATATTGAATTTGTTTGCAAAACAAATTGCCATAGGAATCACAATGTCAATTGATTCTACCTCCAGCTCCGCAACTAAACCAAAGTTCAAAACAAATCCAAATTCTCTTCTATGGAAGTATGTTGAAATGATAAGACCAATTCCAGGTGGTGGTAGTTACATTTGGAAATGTAATCAATGTGATCTTCAATATTCTATAGTTCATATTTTAGGGTGAAAGCACATTTGTGTGGCATAACTAGAAAAGGCATCAAGCCTTGCCCTGGAAAAGACAATGTACCTATTCCACCTAAGACAGTTGCAAAATACATTATGGAGCAAGCAATAGCCGATGAACAGGAAGCCCAAAAAGGAAATCACCCCTTATTAAAAAAAATCAAAGGGTAGAACACCACCCATTTATGGCCACTCTGGATTCTCAAGCTCAAAGTGCACAACCTATTGCAAACAAGAGAACAAAGGGGCCTTTAGAACTTGCATTTCAAAATGAGAGTAGAGCCATTGCTGACCAAAATGTAGCAAGATGCATATATGCCAATGGAATAGCATTTAATGTTGTCCGTTCTCCATATTGGAAAGAGATGTTGAGAACGGTTAATGAAGCTGCAAAAGGGTACAAGGGCCTGGGTTATGAGGTGTGTGGCACCTTATTGGAAAAGGAGGTTTCATTGGTTGAAGATTCATTGAAGCCCATAAGAGATTCATGGGTTGAGACAAGTATGTCCATTGAGTCAAATGGTTGGAAGGACTCAAAAAATTGGCCTTTAATCAATGTCATAGCAGTGTCCCCTTAAGGGGCAATGTTTTTCAAAGCCATGGATTGTGAGGGGCAAGTAAAAGATGGACAATTTATTGCTAATATTCTCATTGCCACCATTTAGCAAGTGGGACCCTACAAAGTTGTTCAAGTTGTAACGGACAACGGCAAGAATTGTAGAGCTGCAAGGTTGTTGGTTGAGGAAAGATATTCACATATCTTTTGGACACCTTGTGCGGTCCACTCACTCAATCTTATGCTGCAAAAGATTGGGAATAAAATTGCATGGATCAAAGAATTGTATGTTGAGGCTGAGGACATTCATATGTTCGTCACCAACCACCACTTGTCTCAAGGGATCTTTAGATCATTTTCAAAATTGGAGCTATTGAAGGTAAGTGAAGTAATATTTACATTTTCTAATTTTCATAATTTGATTGTGTATTCTAATTTAAATTCTTCTTTAAAGTTTATTTTTAGATTTTAATTATTTTATTTAATTTGCAATAGGTTGCAAAGACCCTCTTTGTCTCTAACACAATTGTCTTGAGACGACTTGTGAAAGTTAGAGTCACTTTCTAGCATGGTGATTAGCAACAATCGGTCTATATGTAGGCAAAGCAGCATTGAAAGAGCAACAAAAATTAAGAACATGATATTAGATGACTCATGGTGGGATAGTGTGGAGTATCTCCTTAGCTTCACCGAGCCCATTTTGAGTATAATTCGCTATACTAACATGGACAAGCCATGCATTGGAGAGATATATGATGGTATAGACTAAATGCTTGAGAAGATCAAGTGCACTATAAATGCGAAAGAGCAAGACCCTGAAGAGACTTTCTTCAAACAAGTGCAAACAATTGTTGAAGAAAGATGGAACAAAATGACAACTCCATTACACCACCTTGCCTTTGCATTGACTCCAAAATAACAGTAGTCAAATTCTTTCAGTGCCAGGAAGGCTTCCTCCATATAGAGATTTTGAAGTGGCTGAAGGGTACAAGGCAGCATTCAAGAGACTCTTCCCTAATCTTGATTTGCGAAGTGTAGTCACGAATGAGTTCATTGATTTTGTGCACTCAAATGGTCTGGGTGTTGATGCTCTTCGTGATAGGTTCTTAAAGGATGCTCATAGTTGGTGGTACTTCCATGGACAATACTTCCAACATTTGCAGCCCCTTGCAATCAAAGTTCTATCACACGTAAGTTCTAATAAATTTTCATATTTTAGTTTTGAAAGTTTCATAATTTCATTTATAATTTATAATTTTATAATTGTTTACTTTGTCTACATAGGTTGCTAGTTCATCTGCATCTGAGAGGAATTGGAGCACATATTCTTTCATCCACTCAGTAAAGCGCAATAAATTGCTCTCAAAAAGAGCGGACTTAGTATATGTGCATTCCAACTTGCGTCTCCTTTCACACAAACGGGACTACAAGGAAGGGGAGACGATGTTGTGGGATATAGAGCCAGAGGATACTGACTTGGATGCTTCCACTTCCCACCATATTGCATATGAGGAGTCCGATATTCAAAAGTAGCATGGGCACAATACTAGTGCTAGTGATAGTGCCATTGGCACTACTTGTGATTCATCTAGTCTTCCTACTTCATCTAATGTCAATGTTGACATTGATATTACTGATTTAGAGAATACATATGATGATTAAAACTTTAAAAGTGTTGTAATATTGAACTTGAAGTTTGAACGATGAATATTTATCATGCATGTTTTAAATGATATTCAAGTTTATGGTGGTTTTGTTGTTTATATGATGTTATGTGATATTCTAATCCTAATTCATGCTTCTAGGCTGCATATATATATATGTTTTTTGCACTAACGAACCGAAACCCCCCCACCCCCCAAAAAAATTTAGCCGAACCGATGAACCAAACCCCCGAACCCGAACTAGTATTGGAACCGGCAACTTAGATTTTTGCTCATACCATTACCCATTGAGTTTATTTTGGGGAGTTTTGTTGGGCTCGTGTAATTGATAGCTTCTAGCTTTTGAGAATAAATTATCAACTATGAACCTTGTACTTCATCTGACACACTTGAATTATTCAACTTCTGAAAATTTTTTTTTGCTCAAGTTTCCTCAACATTAAATGTTTTCTTCATTTGCTTCTTATTATCTCCTAGTCTTTGTTCTTCTTCCTTAATCTTCATAGTTTCAATAAAATTGTAGTTTGATGAAAATAGTTCATAGTCTAATGAAATTGAGGAAGTTGCTTCTTCATTCGTTACTTGATTCTTGAAATCAATTATATATTTACGACCTTTGTTTTCCATGGATATTATATTCTTTTTCCAAGTGAGGTTGACTTTGGTTGCTACCAACCAACCTTGACCCAACAATGCACCATATGCCTTCTTTCGTAATTAGATGACAATGAAGTTAAGTAGAAATGCTTGAGTGCCATTAATTACCTTCCACCCCATGACGACTCCAATCACTTCTATTCCTTGTTGATCCACTCCTACCGATTGGAAAGTTGGCTTACCCGAACTATGGCAAGTATCTTCTAGGGGTATAGTCATGCTAGACTCACCATCAATGATTCTGTGAGTGAAATTCCTTCCAAGTATCCATTTCACCACTGCTAGTTTCCTTGCCATGTTAACCATCAATAACAAGGGATCAACCACTTGGTCTCCTCACAATGGAGGTTTAGATTTGGGGTCTTCATTATTTCTAGATTTTAAACTACAAGGATTCAGGAATTTAAATGTTCAATCTTTTTACATTTTAACCTTTTCATTTTCAAAATTAGGGTTCATGAATTAAAATATTTCTTGCAACCCGTGATTTTTCCAGCAAATTTGCAAGTCTGTGACAGTGCCTTTTTCCTGCAACCCACTATTTTTTCCAGCAACTTGCGTCTTTTCCTACAACCCGTGTCTTTTTTCCCTGCAACCCATGTCTCCTTTTCCTATAAGCCATCAAAATCATGGATAAATTGCATTTTTATGCAGTCAGCCACACTGTCAAATGCAAGAAAAAAAAATGAACCATGTCCAATTCCGCAGGGATTCCAAGCCATATCCGATTCCGGGATGTACTGTACCCGAAATTGGCAGGTAAACCCAGCGACTCGGTAACTTAGGATTTCATGTATGTTTTAACCTTTAACTTTCATAGCTTTTTAAATCACAGCTGTATTGCTTTTAGAAAATGTTGCATTTGCTAGTAGTTAGTTTTTTTTAATTAAAAGTTTATTTTTATCTTTTTAAAATTTGGTTTAAATTAGCATTATATAATTTCATTTTTATAAATTAGCTTTTTGTTACATTTATATATACATATTATATTTTATTCATATAATTGGTTTACACACACACACTCTCTCTCATATATCTTAAATTTATCTATTTGAAAGATGCAAAGATATACGAATCTTGAAGCACATATCGTTGATCACATTGGTATGATAAGTGCCCTGAGATTAACATCTATTGATGTTTTTTAGATAACTATCTGAGCTAATAATAAAAACAATTGTCCCTATCTAATAAAGTAAGCCCTGTAGGTCAGTTCACAAGTTAAGATTTCTTCAAGGCCTTCCTGTGATGAATGGGATGAAGAGACAAGCAAATTAAAAGAGCCCACTCCCAAGTCTCCGTTACCAATTTGGTCAGGAAATCCCAAATCCATGTCCAGTTGGAACCTGGTCTAGATCTTGGTTTGTATAGCCTTTGGGACCATCTGGGGTTCTGTCAAATGGACCTCTATTTGGCTGTCTCTGCTGTAGGACAAACCTAGGGAAATTTGGGTCCCTTTGGCATGAAGGATTTGAAAAATGAAGCAAATAAGTTTTACTATGGATTTATTTGCTTCAAATGAAAATTTTCCCTGGCACTTTGATACAAATGTAAGGCCAGGAAATGGACTGCAAAATGAAATTGCAAATGGAAGAGTGAAACCTAATTCTCATTCACTTGAAAATATGATGCAAAGTACATATTTATCAACAATAAAATAGCTATTCAGTTCGTATTCAAGATGACTGTTCAGTTTCTAATGTATCTAGATAATATTATAAAATATCATGATACTATTATTGTTTACACCTAGGATTCATGTAATAGTGTTACAATTTTTTGTTGTACTGGTTAACAAGTCTGCAGCATGACTAGCTTCATGAAAGTAATGAGGCTATATGATAGAGAAAATGGGTGATGATGTGCAAAGCTTCTTCAAGGATCAGACTGAGATGCCAATTAGAAAACTGACATCTAGACATAGAATCAATCACCACTTGAGAGGCACCTTCCACCACAAGATCTAAGGGATCAAGAAGAGGTTAATTTGAGGCCTTGTGCTAAAGTAATCATGTCTGCTCTATTGTTTGGGTATATGGCCAAGAGAAAAGAGCAAGCATGTACGCATGAACCATCACATCCTGAATAATACCTCCAGCTCCGGCCAAGCTGGGATTACCTCTATAGGCACCATCATAATTAAGTTTGAAGGAACCCAAAGAAGGGTATTCCATTACATTCATATGACATTAATTATTTTGATACTTCACATATCTTAAAGTATAATATTATTCCCTGAATATGTTGCATTTTGCAGACTTTTCTGTACAGTCTCATGATGCCTAAATTGAAGTCATGCAATGATTCTTTTTGTTTTCTTTGGTGTTTTTAAAGTTTGTAACCGTGTTCTGACTTAATGCTTACTGTGCAGTTTCTAAATCTTGTGCAATAGCATGGCTACGATTGATGAGCAATTATATCCAATTGCTATTCTTATAGACGAACTTAAAAATGAAGACATTCAGTTACGACTAAACTTCACACGAAGGCTTTCAACAATTGCTCATGCTCTTTCTTGATGAGAGGGCAAGGAAGGAACTAATACCATTTTTGAGTGAAAACAATGATGATGATGATGAGGTTTAAAACTTTAAATGATAATGGCCGAAGAATTGGGAGTTTTTATTTCTTATGTTGGTGGAGTTGACTATGCTCATGTTTTGCTGCCTCCTTTGGAAAGTCTTTGTACAGTAGAGGAGACCTGTGTGAGAGCTAAAGCTGTTGAATCACTATGCCGAATTGGTTCTCAGATGAACGAGGGCGATTTGATCAATTGGTTTATTCCACTTGTGAAGGTAAAATCTTTATATGCAGTTTGTATAATTTATAAATAATAAACGTACTTTTATCTTGAATATGCAATTTAGTAACTTGAATGTTTTTGTTGTTTTATTAATTCAACTTGGTGTTTGCTTTTTGATGTGTGTCTGTATTGCTTTCCCTTTGGCATTGTAGATGTCTTATTCTGTCACACTTTAAGTCTAAAAAAGTGATGAGCTTGTGTGATATATGGTGCTTACTCCATGCTTTTACAGAATCTAAAATTTTGTTAATTTTTTTAGTCTTTTAATTAGGGAAATTATATTCCTATTCATTCAAAATACCTGCCCAGCTATACCTGACAGAGGGTTGTGCCTGTAGACAAACCAGATTTCCTTATAAAGGGCCTGATGGAGAGATCTTAGTTAATGATTCAGACTCTTATATTTGAGCTTAATGGGATTACATCTGCAAAGATTAAAACCTAGACTATATTTTTAATCCATTTGGCTGGCCCATCACACAACCGAGATATTGCTTCTTTTATATCAGGTTTATCATTGAAAATATGTCTTCCAAAACTTAAGTCAAGCATAGTAATATCAACAGTACGAACATTGTCAATCTAGCAGGCATAACTGAGTGGTAAAGTTAGAGTGTTATCACAGTGAAGGTCTATGTTCAATTCCTCTCTGGAATTGCTGGGCAAGCATTCTCTTGCATTAATGCAGTGAAAGTCCACACTATGTGTGTTTGGGGACCAGGCCCTGTTTGTGTGGAGTGGTCCATGGAGTTGGTAAACATTCATTGACATTTGTCAAAAAAAACCATCTGTTTGAACACTAAGGCTTTTCCCAACCTACTGTTTAACAAGGCAGCAGCATTGAAGTTGCTTTTAGAGTTGAATCATCAAATTGGTTGGTGCAATTGTCTTAAAGAGTTTAAGAGTGCAGGTTCAATCATGGCCTTAAAGCAAGACAGACAGTTCAGCTTACAACAAAACAATAGATGATGGAATCTGTAATGAGCCTAACTCAAAACTGACCACAATTTTGCCCTGATTGTGACTTGTAATTTCGTCAAACAGTTTATATGCAACCTTGTAGCTTGCTGCTGTAGTGTTTCAGTTTGAAGTAACTTGATAGAAATGGATGCTAAGACTGATTTAAATACCCCTTTTATGCCTACAATCTGATCTACATGCAAAAATGCAATTCTTTTTGGATTTTTATGCAAATATATGGGAAACTAGGTATGCAAAGACTAGCTACAGCAAATAGACATTTTGTAAAACACTTGCCATGCATCATATCATTTACAATTCCATTTGCAAGAGTATCTATTGAACAATCAGCTACTTATATCTCCATTATTATGAATACTCCAATACAAAGCAAATGTCAAACAGCCAAGACTCTTGGCTAATACATATGAATTAATGCTTAGGTCTGAAGCAGACTGTCACCTACAGCCGTACCTATTATGCAACTAACTATCATCTAACATGCATAGAAATAGCAAAAGAACCTGGTTTAGGAGCCGCCTTGTATCCTCAATGAAGAAGCAGTGAATATACTGGAAGTTGAAGACCTTATGCAGCCAATACAAATTTCTGAAAAAGTCGCCCCTGTTCTGACTGGAAATGATGAAATAAAATAATCTGCTAACCCTCCAAGCCTCCAATAACTTCTAACATGATCAACATAACCCTGGGAATGAGGCGCACCAATCTCCAAGAGGAATCGACCTGGTTATGAGCTGGAATGAATTAAAATGCTTCTCCAAAGGCGTCCCTGTTTGCTTCAGATTCGCCCAATGTAGATCTGACCTTTCTCTTCAAAGATTCGCTGCCACAAGACACTATTCTTCAATGCCAGCCAACTCCTATAATTTTAAGCTTCAAAAATTGGCCTTAGGCCACAAATTTCTGCCCTAATGAAGTGACTGAAATAATTCAGGTGATATTTCACACCCTCAAAATTGCTATCAATGGGAGTTTTCGTTCCCAAAGACAATCTGATAATCTGCAGATCACTTGGCTCCACAAATACTCAAGAGAATTCACCAATCAACAATTCATCAAATCTGGATGCCCAAATGGTGAGACCTCAAAGTCTATTTATGCATTTCCTCTAGAGGTCGGCCTCAATAAAATAATATTATCCTTTGACTTGTAGAAGATTCCAGTATTTTTTAATCTTTTTGCACTTTATGAAATATTAAAATATTATATTATTAATAAAGTGCATCTCAACATCAAATTATAAAATAAGGTTTCCATAAATAGAAATAATGATGAAATATAATGGAAAACCTTACTCCAATCAAAAAACTGAGCCAAGTAATCACCAAGTGACTGCAAAATGACTCTCTCACCATGCCTCATTAGCCTACGAGAGCCGTTAATAGGCTAATCCAGCTGATATGTCGATGTCAACTAGAAGGGGACATTACAGAATCTTATATGTTTCCTCATGTCTTTGCGGACAGTTTAGTTTTATAACATGCTTTTCGTAGAACTGCATGTGCCCATAAAATTGACTCTACAAAGTCAGCCCATGACATCTTTCTTAAAAAATAGTCACAGTTTAAAGTACCATAATCTGTGTTACCGGGTTTGCCCCTGCCAGCCCCTGGTTTGGGTTTGGTTCAGTCCTGGTTTGGATCCTGGGCCGATTTTGCCTTTGGGTTCAATCAGGATCCTGCAAAAAGTGGTCTGGTTCGCCCAGGAGGATCCCAAACGAACCTGGGCAGAACTCAAACATACCAAGGCAGAACCTGCGTGCCCAGCCGACCAAAAAGTGACTTTTTTAGCATTTTTTAAATGTTTTTTGGAGTTTGACTTTGACCCACGCCCAAGGGAACCCTAAAAGTGACCTCTAAATCACTCTAAACACCTAAACTACCTCATTCTTATTCATTTGTTTTGCAAACAAGCATTTTCATTCCAAGAGGCTAAGCATTCATTTTTGCTTGTTGGATTGACAAAAGGAGTTGAAGATTGATCATTGAAGCTTCTACAAACGATTGCACTGCCATTCCTACACATTTGCAAAAAGAGCGGAGAACTTAGTATATGTGCATTCCAACTTGCCATTCTCAAAAAGAGCAGAGAACTTAGTATATGTGCATTCCAACTTGCGTCTCCTTTCACACAAACAACGCGACTACAAGGAAGGGGAGACAAAGTTGCGGGATATAGAGCCAAAGCATACTGACTTGGATGCTTCCACTTCCCACCATATTGCATATGAGGAGTCCGATATCCAGCAGCAGCATGGGCACAATAGTAGCGCTAGTGACGGTGCCATTGGCACTACATGTGATTCATCTAGTCTTCCTACATCATCTAATGTCAATGTTGATATTGATATTGGTGATTTAGATAATCCATATGATGATTAAAACTTTAAAAGTGTTGTAATATTGAACTTGAAGTTTCAACGATGAATATTTATCATGCATGTTTTAAATGACATTCAAGTTTATGGTGGTTTTGTTGTTTATATGATGTTATGTGATATTCTAATCCTAATTCATGTTTCTAGGCTGTATGTGTGTGTGTGTGTATGTATGTATGTATGTATACATACATATATATATATATGTGTGTGTGTGTGTGTGTGTATGTACATACATACATACATACATACACATACATGTATATATATATATAATTTTTACATGTTTTTTGTAATAACAAACCCAAAGCGAACCGAACCCCCCCGCCTCGCCCACCCCCCGTCCCCCTCCAAAAAAATTTTTACCCGAACCAGAACCAGTACCGGAACCGGCTACTTAGTTAATATATAAATGTCCCAAGATAAATTTGAAAAATTAAATTCCATCAAGGACATCGATAAATATTAAAATTATTATTTCCTTATTAATTTACCTTAGCCTGGGAAACATTGGAATTGAGCTATTTGTTGCCTGAATTAATTTAATTTAAAAAAGGGAACATGACATGTCTCCATCACTGTAACCGTACCCATAACCCTACATCTCCAGGTGACTGGATAATACCAATATGACCCTCCCACTATAATCCTCCAGTTTGAACATCCTTAGCAAACTTTACTAATCATAATATTCTGTATGTTTCAGAAATTGGTATGCTGATTTAAATCACAGAAAATGTTTTTCTTTCACCCCATTTCAGTCATTTGGAATAAAATCATCTGTACTAATTATGGCTGAAAATTTATCAAACAATTGCAGTACTAGACATGTAAATGTCAACTTCAGAAAATCCATGAAACGGCGAAAACATACAATATTCAGTTACCTTTTGTGATTGAATTTCTCACTGAAAGGCATTTTGTTCATGAAATGCTGAGCTAAACATATATATCAATTAACACAGACATATTTTCCCTACACCAGCAGGTATACCACTTGACCTGTACTGAATGCATCAGCCAGGCCTGAAATAGAGGGAACATAACCTTCACAAATAGAAAGATTTAATTCACTATTTTCGTGGCTACTGAGTGCCCATGTTAGTGTGTAATAGAATCACTTACAACAACCAATTCTTTGCAGGCTGTAAAATTTTCAAGCTTCCTAATTAAAAGGGAAAGCAAAATGAAAATGCTATGAAGGAAGCTTACCTGGAAAAATACAGCCTCCCCATGATTGCATGCAGCACATCGTACAGTTTTAGTGCGAGGAAGTGTGGGATCACTAGCCACATCCTGCAAAACTTGTGTACGCTCACCTGCAGAGTGATGTATCTCATTTCGATAAACACAATTGTTTTCTGCAGGCTCCTGCACAGAATTTGAGTTGAGTCGTGCAAACAAGAAAAGATTAAAAAATTCAATTCAGCGTTTAAAACAGAACCCCCATACAGCAAGCATATCCAAGGGCTTGTGGTGTAACGATAATATAGGGGGCACTTGTAAGAGCATGAGCCAGGTTGAAATCCATTAGACTGTGATAAGGCAGCTTCTGTGATACATCGATGCATCATTCATATGTTTACACAGTGGAACTAAACGCATTTTCTGTGTTAAAGTCCAAGGTTTCTATGCTTTTAGGGTAAGATGCAGGTCAAGAATTTAATCCTAATATATCAAAACCACTTTCCTGAGTGGAAAAAGAAAAAGGAAAAACATCCTATGTTGATTGTCTGCACTGAAAAGCTAAGCTGAAATTAATGCATGGGTAATTACTGACCTGGTGATCACAGTTCCTACAAGCATAGAGCAAGATCTTCTGTTCCTTGTCATCCTTTGGGTACAGTATATTGTTACTGCATACAGCTAACTATACAATCAGAGTTGTAACCCCATGGCATAAAACTAAAACAATGCTTGAGAGATACAGTCAGAAACATAAACAAATTAACATGTTTAAAAAAAAAAAAAAAAAACTTATCAAAGCTGAATATCTTAGGAAAAGATTACTGGGATGGTTTTAAAAGAAAGTAGCAAAGTGGGTACAATACCATTCTCTGCAAAATTTCATGGTACTCATGATTGCAGCTTGTTGGTATTGACACTCTCTGCAAAACTGATCTTTCCTGTGTTTTGTAGAAGCTTCCACGCCAAGGCAATTTTACAAATGCTGCTACGTCAACTGAAAGGATGCGAATAGGGTGTGCATATACATATATTTTTTAATTTTAAGGATAGCCACGTGTAAGTTCAACTATGGGTTACAAGGGTTTTAATTTAGGGTTTATTAAGTTTCTAGAGATAACCCGAACCCAAACCCAAAAAGTCACGAGGGAGAGCCAAAGAGTCGGCCCAAGCACTCCCAAGTATGTCACAATACCTAGGGCAAATGAGAACAAAATTCGAAGAATGGCTTCACAAGGGTATATTTTGTTTAGATGGATAATTTGGAATAATAAAATATATAAATGGAATTTTAATTTAGGAAATCAAATGTAAAGAATAAAGATATTTGTTTTAAAATAGTGGTGAATAATATATTTGGTATCTTATTAATTTTATGTTTTGAATATGAAAGTATATGTTCTTTGATTGTATCTTATTTTAGGATTAGAATAATTTGAGTTTTGTCTTAGGTTGAATCTTTTGGGTATAAATCTTGTATATGTAAATTTATTCTAACACATGAAGGTGATTTGCAACTCTGAAAATGATCCTACGTACAATGGAATTCTTCAATGTGTGTTACTTGAAACTATGTTTTGTGTTGTTTGTTAAGGATTGGTGTATTAAAAATACCTTGGAAAATTTGTCAAATCACAAGGGCCAAATTCTCCTAGATTGAGCCACTTTATTGGACTAGCTTTACAGTTGTGAAAGTGGTTAAGACAACACTCTTTATTCATGCAAATATCCTACAATGATTTGATGTAGAATTAGGTTCATTTTAGTGCTCCAAAGGAAGGTGTTTTGAGAATGATAAATATATAAGAATGTGCAAATGTAGATAATATAGGGTTGAAAAAATGGGAAGGTGTAAGTGGGGATGGTGAAGGATTAAGGAATGAGCCTAACTTTCCATAAAAGTGTGTCATTTGTCAATATGTAATTATATTAAGTCATTCCATCAAAATGGACCCAAGTAAATGGGAATTGGCATGTGTCTGCAAAGTTCACCATTCCCCACTTTCAGGTGCATAAGAATCTTATCATGAACATGTATCTTAAAGTAAATGAGCACTCACAAATGTACATGTAAAGTAAATATTCAAGCATAAAAGGATATTGAGGTCCATGTAAAGTAATTAACCCCACTAAATCTCATTGTGTGTAGTTGTAGAAGAAGAGAGTAGGGTTAAAAAGATTTCACCCATATGAAAAGTGGTGATGGTAATGCTTTGCCCACTGTGGTAGTTGTAGGATGACATGGCATATCAAGTGTTGCCATGTCATGTGATCATAATCCATTTAAACATACTAATGAATATTTGTATCAACACATGTGACTATTTGCAATCTCAACAAAGGAGTTCATTAGTGATAAGATATGATCCTCCTCCAATTAATTTGCACATCCATGGAATGCAAGGAATTAGAGGAAAGGAAAAAATAAAACATGAGATGTAAATGTAAGCTAAGAATGTAAGGATATAAATCATGTAAAGTAATGAGTGTTATAGGTACATCAATGTGAAAGTTAGCTAAAACTTATAAGAATGACAAGTATATGGGTTGGAGATAAATATGAAGGAGTATAAATTTTATGCCTATTATAGGCAAGTGAAAATAGTGATATAACTCTTAATGGCCAAGAGCACTTATGTAAGTATGTATAACAGTAGGATAGCCATATGCCCCCATTGTGGAATTCCAGAGCATGAGCGCATAATGGTTAAGGTAAGGTAATAAGTCCCTAGGGATGAGATTGATCTAAATGTATTATGACCAATAACCTTTGGGGGCACAAGCACATGGTAAAATATAGTAGGTGGGGAAGGATTTATGGTACCCCCAATGTAATAGAATAACCCATGGCAATACAATAAGAAATGGGGAAGCAAGGTGTCACCCAATATGACCATCAAGACACAATACATGTCCATATGAGATGTAAGTAATAAGCATGGGCACATAAGTGTAATCTAAGAACCACTTAATTGGCAGAAGAAGGAATTATTCTATACTAATAAGCTCATTGTTATTGTGATTTCATGCATATTGTATTTTGTTTATTTATTCACTCTATTTACTATTCATCAATTGTGTCATTAAAGTTGTGATTTACTTACTATTAAATGTGTAATTGTGTTAATACATGTTATACATTATTAAATGTTCGATGTCCCATGTGTAGTGATAGTTAACATGTTAGTCACTCATTATGCTATGTAGTTTTGAATGTTTTCTCTACTTTTCTTTTCTTTTTCAGTAAGATGTTAAAAGTTGACACTTTAAATGATGCATATAATGTCTTTTATAATTTTTTGTACTTCGTAGAATAATTATTTTTATTGTTAGAGTAGTTTATTTTATTTGAAGATTATAAGCTTGTATGTTTACTATTTAATTTAATTTATAATTTTAGATTCCTCTTTAATGAATTTACTTAGACCTGAGTATGTATGAATGTTAACTTGGGATTTAAGAACTCATAGACAAATATTCTCAATTATCCCTCTTGCATATAGCCTTTGGACACCACCTTGGACAAGAAAATATTTATTGATTAAAGTGAAATAATTCAATAGATCTCGTCACCATGGTTTTCAATTCATCATAAATCTACAAAACCACACAAAGTATAAGGTCCTATTGCAACCAAAAGAATAAACACTTTTTAGAAATGCACTCCCTCTATACATAATCATTAGCTCTGATATGAAATATTGTTAAATAAAGGTGAAGAAAGCTTACAATAATTTTTTTCCAAAGGAAGTAAATTTAATTCTAATTATCCAACATTAGATTATCTATAAAAGATTAAGTGTGAAGTATAAATCATCAAACTATAGCAAAGAAACACATAACACTAGATTTATGTATGAAATCCATTTTGAAAAAACTCCACCATCACAAAGATGATCAAGAATGTATTAATCTTAAAGTAGAAATTAATATGTAACACTTTAACTCTCTTCAATCTAGTAACACTCTAGAAGCACTTATATACTTGTAAAATAACATAATGAAGCTATTATTTCATGCCTCCAATATATAGAGAAATGAGAGAGGAATACCATAAATAATTTTCCAAAGTAATATACCATCAATTCATGATAAAATGTAAAAACTCACATGTCCAAAATGAAGAGGATCTTTTGAGAATAGTAAGTGTAACTCCTAATGTGACATGAATAGCAAAAGTAACCTTCATAATAATAATAGACAACATCTTTGACTTGTAAATCCTCTATAATGGCACACTTCACAGTGTAGTAATCCAAATTCACCTTCATGTATGCATGTGGACCCCACTAATAATGTAAGATGCTTCACTATTCAATTTTAACATCCAAGTTGATGAATCTACTAAAATACCTTTTATAGTTGACATAATTTGTTTCACCTCCATTGTGAATGCCATTACAACTAAGATTATAAGTACAAAAGGAGAATAAGAATAAAATAATACATCTCCACAACATATGTGTTTAAGTACACATTCCAAGATTGTTATAGATGTATTAGATAATACATTATGGTTACAATTAAATATCACAATATCCTAACAATTTCTTGGTCATGTAGTTCGCTGAGAGGGAAATCTTAATAATGAGACCAATTTTACATATTATATAATCTCCCTTCACTAATGACACCATTCAATGAGTGTTCCTTTCTTGTAGAATAGTGTAATGGTGAAAATGTATACTTTGCCTTTTTTTGTTTGTTTTGGACTCATTTTTATCAAACTTATGCAAATACAATGGAATAAGTGACAATTTTCTATCTAAGAGATGACGAATAACTCAAACCTTGCCTAATCCTAGGTATTGATCTTGATCCTTAGTTTTCACTTCCTATGTCATATTCATAATTTGCAAGATTGATTTAAAGATTAATCCATGATTTGCTAAAATGACCCTTAAAAAATTATTTTTATATTTTAATTTAAGGGTGACTTTATCCTTCAAACTATTCATTGTTTATTGATTCAAAATGTGAAATGTTTCACTTTCTCACCTTTGAATTTTAATTCATAGTATAACCCTAGTTTTCTTTTCAAACACCTAGACATTTATGGTCACACCTAAAATTCACAAGATAATCTCATAGCTATATTCATTCGAGAATTGATCAAAATATTTAGCATTGCATTTATTGCTTGTGTCATCATCAAGGATATCTCTTACATGCTTTCCTACTATTTTTAATCATTTACAAAAACCATTGACTCTTCATCCTATGGGTTTAATCAAGGGGAGAGATATTCCTTGTTGATAAATTCTTGACCACAAAACCAAGTTTTTTATCTAAACAATAGTTAAAAATATCAAGACTATTATGAAAGGTGTCTCAACCTTTCTTCTAATGTTAAGAATATAAAATTTAACTTTTAGACTATGAAACAAAAAAAACATAATTAATGGGCTATTAAGTTGGTTTTTGGCCAAACTAAAAAATTTAGGTTGTTGAACATTACTTGTAGGGATTCCTATTCCATAAATGTTTTTGATTTCTAATTTTTTTTTTAAAATATGACCCAATAGCCTCCCCAATCAAAAGTTATGGCCTCTAGAAGTTGGGCATCCCACATCGGAAATGCAAAAATATTTAGGGCACAAAGAAGAGCTATATGAAGGAGTTATACTTGTTGACCAACTTATGATTTTTGTTATGACACATCATAAGACATCTTTGAATGGAGATATGGATCCAAAATGGAATGCCCAATTTGAAGAGTAGATTATGATGAGTTTATGATAAGCAAATAGGATATTATATTTTTAGCTTATGGACTCATCTTGGATTTAGAGTGTTGGATTTCTAATTATAAATTTGGGCACCACATTTTAGGTGGTTTTAACTTGTGGTTTCCTAATTACCATTTGATGGTTTTATATGTTTCTACTCTAATTTATTGGGTGCTTGAGATGGAGGTTTTGAAAGTTCATTTGTAGGCATTATTATGATACTAAAATTACTCTACAGATGTGTGTTGGTGATTATCATATAAGGGAATGTCCTTGAGATTGTATTATAACATTTTTTGTTGATAATTTAACTCATGCTTTGGAGTATGAATTTTCCTCCCAAAATGGTTTTCCACACATACACCTATGTTGTGGTATATTTTTTTTATGTTTTATATGTTTCTCCTTTTTGTAATTGTAAAAAATTGAAATATACACAATATTATCCTTTAATATTAGTTTAGGAAGCATTGTATCTAATGAAAATGGAGACTCTCCCTTTCAAATCTGATTACAAACACACAAAATATGTTATGCAAGAAGGCTGCAAATACATATGAAGAATTGAAAATGAAAGAGAAATCTGCAACTTTATTTCATTCAAATATGCAAATGGTTTACATCAAAATGAAGCTCATGGAATCCTCTTCAATCCTACATGCAACACCTGCAACAAATGTGTCTTTAGCAATTTGGCAGCATCTGGGTATGCAAACTTAACTTCTCCAAAGCCCCCCTCTCCAAATGAAAAGGCATCAATAAATAGATATTGAGAAAAGAGAATACAATCCATGGTTTCACAAAACAACCTCCTGAAACCACCTTGAGAAATCCACGCCCAACCTAGGGAGTTACAAAATATGCCAATAGAAATGAATTCCAATGCATGTCATCCTTCTCATGGGAACCTAAACTTTGACTGATCATATTTGGGTGGTTATGACATCTTACAACCTCTTACAAATTGCTTACAGCTTTTCGGTTACACTTTGCATGCAAATACATGCAAGATTATTTGCATCACACCTTATGACAATTCATGACACTTGTACATGAAAAACATGCCAAAATCACTAAAAGAAAAAACTACTTGTCCTCATCCTAAAGTGGACGCCCAAAAGGAATTTTCCTCCACTAGATGCTTCTACTACTTTACTGAGGCCTATTTCCCATCAAATTTACTGTTGCCTAAATTTTTATCCTCTGGCTCAATAGGCAAGGCAAATTGTGTTTAACAGGTTCGAGAAGGCCAAATCGAGCATTATACCTAGGGCAAGGGTGATCAATCTGATGCTAGGTCACAAGGAGCTCAGTTGGGAAGCATGCCTTGTTCAGATTCAACATGAAAATCTTCTAAGGGCATAGTCACCGAGACCCCAGGAGTGTCACGACGAGTGGGGTTAGCATATGGTCCCTGTCGGCAAGACATTGGATAGAGTTTCGGCGACAACGAGTTTCAGTTCGATAGAGGTTCTTTTATTCGACAAAAGGTCTCGACGAACGCATCATGTCTCACCGAAGTCAGGAGATCTCGGCAAAGCAAACGAGCTTCGCTAAGAAGTCTCGCAGAGGTCACGGGGTCTCCCCGATAATCAAAAGAAGCAAGTCTCGGGACAGGTCTGGCCGACAAAGTATCCCCGGCATAAGGGGAAAGAGGGCCTTCGATATGACTAGGTGATATCACTAAGATGTCTCAGCGATTTCACAATGTCTCCCCGAGCTGAAATGGAGCTCAGCAAAAGTCAAGGGCTCGTTATAGAGTCTCGACGAGCGAAGAAGTCTTACCGATCGAAAGGAGGCCCCACCAGAACACAAGAGGTCTTGCCAACAGTTGAGGATGTCACCCAGAGGTCCTGCCGATAGCGAGGAGTCCTAGCGACATATAAGGTGTTATCGACAAGAGTCTCACCGAGTAGTGGAGCCTCCAAAATGAAAGAAGTGATTTCGGCGAAAAGAAAGGTTCTCGGTGAAATGTCTTGTCGAGACGGAAATGTCACCCCAAGTCAAAGAGCCTTTGATGTAACGAAACTTTAGCCAAGATGTCCTGGCGATAAGGTGGGGTCTCACTGACAATGGAGGAGCCTTCGGCATAGCACAAGGAGCTCAAGAAGACTTCTTCCCGACCAGTGGGAGTCAAGCCGAAAGCAAGGAAGTCGGCCGAGGGTTCATACCTTGGCGTGAGTCTTACCGAGCAACGAAGCCTTCATAACGAAAAGGAATTCGCTAGGAGGAGGGGGAGTTCTACGTAATGTCTCGATGACACAAGGGGTCACGTCGACAAATGGAGGTCTCGCCAGGGGTCTTGCCGAAGTGAAACAAACCGTGTGCTCGCCAAAGTTGAAGTGCCTTCGGCACAACCTCTTCCCGACAGAAGAATGTCTGGCCGACATAAGAAATGGAGCCCGGCGAGACAGCTTCTAAAGACGTCAGCGAAGGTCTCCTGACATGAATCTTATCGATGTAGAGACTGACTGTTTGAGTGATGTCTTACCGATATCACATGGTCTCAGCGATGGCAAGGGATCTCCGCGTGACTCATTAACCCACTGATCTCTTGGCGATAAACGGTGTCTTGTCGATGGCTCCAGTAGCATCGATATGATCTTTTGGCCTCACTGGGAGCTCTTAGCGACAACTCCATGTGTTGCCGATGCTTGCGAAAGGGTTTGATCACATCGGTGAGACACTTCTAGTGTCTCGCCGAAATGTGATTCAATTGAGGAATTTGACCGCCCGAGAGTCTGCGTGTAGTTCACTCAGCCAATCAGAGAGGTCTGAGGGTCAACCGTCGTAGTCTAAGGAACGTCAAAAGGATGAAGGGCGACGTGTATCTATTGCAGGCTCCGAGTATTCAAGGTGCAGCCAAGGTAGCTCAATCGAACACGACGACAGGATCATAATGAATGCAGTAGCTTAAGATATCTGAAGAAGGCTTCCTCGAAGATGACTCTTCACCATCATGGACACGTACGGGCTTCAGCATTAATTTCAATCAAAAGATCTAAGATAGATCTTTTTCTGAACTGGGATATTTTTGTAAGCCCTAATGGGCCGATATCAGTCTGTATATAAGGCATTTTTGCCTTTTTTGAAGTAGTTCTGACTGCACACTCTGAAGAGTTAGTGATTTTCAATCAATCCTTTCTCAGTTAATGTATGTTTTTTGTAACTCAACTGGAATCTTGAATACAACACAGAGTTTACCTTGAAAGTTCATGTTCATATTGGTATTGATTCTCATTTATGTATCTTTCTTTTGCACATGCAAGTCTATAACTATGTTTTCACATTTCTACATTTGTATCTTAAGGTTGTGAAATTGATCTTTCCTTCCCAAGGTGCATGTGTGGGCCAAACCTGTTAGGACTAAAGCATTAAGTTTGAAAGAAGTTGCTCTGAGAATATCAATTAGGCTTTCAAGTGTATGTTCTTCATGTGTTCATTTCATGATTTTTCATCAATTCGGTGTATCACCCTAGTGTAGTCTTTTAATTTATGCATCTTTTTCCTCTTTTCTCTCAAAGAAACAACAGCCTAAGTGATACCCAAAGGAAGTCGGCCTTCTCCGAAGGTTCATTTCAACTATAGGTGACCCACAACCTTGAGATGATCCCATGTTGCTCTAGAATGCTCAGTTTTTGTAAACTTTGCACAGGGTTCAATTCTAGGTGACAACAGTTTCTAGCACGCCCGGTGGGATAGGAAATTGTTTTAATTACTGGTTTGGTATGCAACCAGTGAATTATTAGGCTTTATAGAAGCCCTTTGGCATACTTGGTGACTCCATAAAGAGGAAGAACTCTAGAAATCCACGCCTTCTATAGTATATGAAAAGAGTTCGAACAAGAAGCAACTCAGGCCCTTTTGAATACTTGCAGCTGTCACCACCAAGAAGACAAGGTAGAGTTGAGGAAAGGTGGAGAACAACAATCATCCATTCTAAAAGAACTCAGTCCACTCCTCCACCTGTAAGGTCTCAGTTTGTTGCACCAACACATCCACATCAGATACCTTCAATGACACTCCAAGGAATCAACCCTTTGTTGCTTTCAACAGAGGGAGTCCTTTGAACTTGGCGCAACATAATGATATTCCAATGGCAACCTTGAAGAGTCTGCCAATTTTCACGGGAGAAGATCAAACTACTCCCATCTAACATTTGAGAGATGTGGCTTCGTTATGCGGAGTCCACCACATAACCGAAGAGGATGTTGCAGTGAGATTGCTAGTTGCTTCACTGAAAGGAAGAGCTGTGCAGTGGTATAGGAGCCTACCAGTCAGTTCAATTGCAACATGGGATATTTTGGAGAAAAATTACATAAGCAATTCCAAGACAGGTTTGACAACTTGTCTCTATTGGAGCAACTGACTACAATTAAGAGGGCTCTGCAAGAGCAGATGAACAACTTCAACTTCAGATTTTGAAGAACTTGGGATAGAATCCCTACAATGGTGAGGCCACCCCCAGAGTATGCATTCCTATAGTTTTTGAGAGCTCTAAACAGTGATATAGTTGTCATGATACAGTCAATGGGAGGAGTGTCTTTACGCCTTTGAAATAGCTATCAGAGCTGAAAATAGCTTAATATAGGTTGGTAAGATTGCTCCCAGGCCACCAATGCTAATATTTCCAGAAATTCATGCAAACATCCCTTTGCAAATACCTCCTTTCACACCTCTACCATCTGTACCAACACTATCAGCCATTGTTCAAACTATTGACAAGCAGGAAAGTGTTGCTTCAAACTCATCAAATGAATTACAAGAGATCAAAAGTCTTTTACAGATTTTTGGTAACAAGTTGGTGAACTTAGAAAAACAACAGACCTATTCCAAGCCTTATCAACAACAAAATCAGGCCTCAAGTTAGCCTTTTGAAGGTCAACAGCAACAATTCCAAGGGAATAGACAGCAGTATCAGGGCCCAAGACAGAGTGTGAACATAAGGCCTTTTTAGGCCTATGCTCCAGCACCTGTTAGTGCAATCAGGGACCTGGTTCCCACTCAAAACAACTTAGCAGCTGATTATGAGTGGTGCTACCCTTGTAACCAGCCTCATAATCAAACCACTTGTTCAAATGGACTCATTAATCAAGCACTGATGGTACAAAATGCTTCAGGTTTGCAGCAGAGTGCATGCAATGATGCATCCTCACAACATCAGGACCAATTCAACAATGATACAACCCTACTTAATTGGCAAGGTCAAGAATTTTTTGGGTTGAATGAGGATAGCTCTCTAGTTGCAGCTAACACCAGGGCAAAGAAGAGAGCATTTGAGCTTGACCAAATAGCTGATAGAGTAAGGGCGGAAGCTGTGGAACCATCTACCTCTCGAGTGACTAGTGGTTGGCAAAGAGATTAGCAACTCCCAGACAAGGAGCAACCACGCTTGCAAACTAATCATACTAGCATAAAGGTACACAATAAAAATCCAATTGTACCTTTTAACATTCTTGATAGTATGAAAAGGACAAATGTAACCATGTCTATGTGGGATTCTTTAGTCATCCTTGGTCAAAAGGATATGTTACAAACAACCCTATCAAGTTTGAAAATGGTTGATGAATCTGAGCCCCCAATAGGTCAGGTTAGAGCCGTGTTAACAAATGATTCTCAGGGAAATGATCAGTAGCCTTGCATAGAGAATGAAAAAGGAGTTAAACCACCTCCTTTCTACGTGTCAGTAATTATCAGTGATAAATTAGTCCATAACTGTATGGTAGATAGTGGAGTTAGCATATGCCAAAACAGATTGCCGAAAAACTTGGACTAAAATACCAGCCTTTGGAGAAGGGAGTGATCCAATTGGATGGAACTTTGGTTAATACTTTGGGTATTATCAAGGATCTAAATCTCACTTTTCATGCTTGTCCAAATTTTTTAGTTCCTCAAGACATATGTGTCATAGACCTTCTACCTTTCTTTTCCTTGTTTTTATCTAGAGACTTTGCAGCCAAGATAGGTGGTTATGTATCAGCCGATTGGTCACATATGTTATTTAGAACAAGATATGGAACCAAGGTTACCATTAAATCTGAGAGATTGGCTAAAGATCACATTGAGCCATATAACCCAAGCCCCATCAATGCTGCAAACACAAATTGTGTCATTCTTTCTGACAATGAATTAGCTGCTGCTCAAGAACTCCAATAAGAAGTTATTCCTGACGTGTTGTTGCATGAATGGATGGTTGAAAATGTATTGGACAATCTTGTAGACCTCATTCAAGATGTTGGTATGGGCAACTATGTCATTCTTGAGCCTGATACAGAGATTCCAAACTTGGAGATAGATGCAGATCCATTATTGCAACCGCTTAATGGACTTTGGGAGATGTTCTTTGATGGTTCTAGAAGTAAAAATGGAGCAGGAGGAGGTGCAATGTTGATTTCTCCACAAGGTGATAGGTACTACTCTGCATTCCGTTTTTCTTTTGCATGCTCCAGTAACACTGCTGAATATGAGGGCTTGGTTCAAGGTCTCGAGTGGGCAAGAAAGAGAGGAATAACCCACTTGAAAGTGCATGGAGATAGCGAATTAGTTGTTAATCAAGTAAGAGGCCTAAATGTAGCTAAAAATGACACATTAAAGTCTTATAGAAACAAAGTGTGGAACATGATCGAAGATTTTCATGCCTTTAACTTAGTGTTTATCCCAAGAAATCAGAACAAGCATGCTGACAGGCTTGCAGCCATTGGAGCACAGTTTGATATTCCAAATGATATCAGAAAAGAGAAGGTGTAGCAGTATGTGAAGGTTGTAGTCAGACCCTCAATTCCTAACAACAACATTCACTGGAAAGTCTTTGACAGTGATGAGTAGATCCTTTCCTTCTTGCTTGAGGAAGATCAGTTCTCCATGGTGAATCAAGCAAAATTCAAGCAGCAGTATGGTGATCAGGTCATACAGCTGAATACAAACAAATTTCCCAAAGGCTTGGTCACCTTAGAGTCAATTTTCAGTACTGATGATCAGCTCAAAAAGGGTAGAGCCAGATTGCAAATCAAAGAAGAACACTATGAAGAGCTGGAGATTTTCAAAGGTAAACTTCTTAAGATAGGCAAACTTTGTTCACCTGAAGATAGACAAGCTTTTGTTGCTTTGTGCCAAGAGTTTCATGATGTCTTTGCTTGGGAGTATTTAGATTTGAAAGGATTTGATCCCCATATTGCTCAGCATACAATTGAATTAGAACTTGATACTAAGCCTGTAAGATAGAAACAAAGGCCTTTGAATCCTAAACTTGAACCCCTATTGATTAAGGAGCTGACTAAACTAGTTGAGGGGGGTATTGTCTTCCCAATCAAGCACACTTCATGGGTTTCTAATATTGTACCGGTTAGAAAGAAAAGTGGTGAGATAAGGCTCTATGTAGACTTCAGGGATCTTAACCGATCCTCTCTAAAAGACCACTACCCACTGCCCTCCATGGAACAAATCTTACAAGAGGTTGCTGGTTCTGAAAGGTTTTCCTTACTAGATGGTTTTTCAGGATATAATCAGGTGCTGGTTAAAGAGGAAGATCAATTTAAGACTGCTTTTACAACTAAATGGGGCACCATGGCATACAAAAGGATGCCTTTTGGTTTGTCGAATGCTGGTGCCACATTTCAGAGAGCCATGGACATGGCGTTTCAAAGTTTGATCAACAAGATTATACTGATTTACCTAGATGACATCATAGTTTATTCTAAGAATGCTGATGAACATCTGTTACATCTTAGGCAAGTGTTTGAAAAATGCAGAGAGTTCGGTATCTCCCTCAATCCAAAGAAGAGTATCTTTGTTGTCCATGAAGGGAAACTATTAGGACACATAATGTCAAAGCAGGGAATCACTATTGACCCTGAAAGAGTCAAAGCCATACTTGAGTTGCCGCTGCCTAATCACAAGAAGGGTCTACAGAGCTTTCTGGGCCAGATCAACTTTCTAAGAAGATTCATCCCTGATGTTGCAAATTTGTTACAGCCTTTAATAGCTATGTTAAAGAAAAATGTCATCTTCAGTTGGACAAAGGATGCCAAGAATAGTTTTGAAAAGGTTAAGGAGGCCTTAGCAGCAGCTCCCACGCTGGTAAATCCCAATTTTTCCAAAGATTTTTATCTGTATGCTTATGGTAGCACAAGTAACATTTTTGCAATATTGGTTCAAAAAAATGAAGAGAATCTAGAGCAACCAATAGCCTTTTTCAGTCAAGGTTTGGTCGACTACGAACATAAATACTCCTTTGGGGAGAGGCATGTCCTTGCCGTGATTAGAAGCTTGAAGAAATTCAAGCCTTTGATTTCTCACAATAAAATTCATATTTTGGTGGCGCACTCAAGTGTGAAGGAGTTTCTGCTGAATAAAGACCTGAATGAAAAAAGAGCAGGATGGGTCACCAAGGTCATGGAGTATGACATAGACATCAACATCACCAAACTAGTTAGAGGTAAAGGTCTTTGTGAACAGCTCACTTCAGGGTCGAGCAGTGAAAGTGAACTAGAAAAGGATGTTGTGCTTGCCAATATAGATGAGCCTCAGAATGCTCAAGATGATGTGCCCATGGGGATAACTAATTGGGTCCAAGATATGACCAAATTTCTACAAACTGGTCAATTCCCATTAGGTCTGAATAGAGCCAAAAGAAGATACTTTAGACTGTAGTCCATACCATATGTGTTGATGGGCAATGTTCTTTTTAAAAAGGATCTAAATGGTGTCTTGTTAAGATGCATTTACAGTGACCAAATTGAAAAAGTGCTTCATGAGTTTCACGACGGAGCTGTAGGAGGTCACTTTGCTCCCAGAACTACTGCCTGGAAGGTCATGAGAGCTGGTTACTACTGGCCTAGCTTGTTCAAGGATGCGTATGCCTAGTCAAGAAAGTGTATCAAATGTGCTCTATTTTTAGGGAAGGAAAAGCTACCTCCTATGCCCCTGCATCCAATTCAAGTAGAGCAACCCTTCATGAGATGGGGCATTGATTTTATTGGACCAATAAATCCACCTTCCAGTTTTGGTCAGAAATGGGTACTTACAGCCACTGACCATTTTACAAGGTGGACAGAAGCGGTTGCATTGAGGGAAGCAAAAGAATCCTGAGTGTTGAACTTCTATGAAGATATAGTCACCAGGTTTGGAGTGCCCGACTCCATCATATCTGATAATGCCATTGCATTCATGGGTCTAAGGGTAACTGACTAGGCCATTAAGCATGGCATTCATTTGAGCACATCTTCAAATTATTACCCTCAAGGTAATGGCCTAGCTGAGAGCACGAATAAGAACCTCATCAAAATTATTAAAAGAACCATAGAGGACAACCAAAGGACCTGGCCCAGTAGTTTAAAGAATGCACTTTGGACAGATAGAGTGACCCCTAAGAGGTCTGTTGGTAATTCGCCATATGTGTTGGTCTATGGCAAGGAGGCAAAATTGCCACTATCTGTGGAGCTTCTGGCTCTAGACATTGTTCATTAGTTGGAGATGCTGGAGGGACAATACCCAATGTCTGTAAGGTATGCAGAGCTCACAGAGCTTGAAGAATCAAGGGACAGAGCAATGAAATCTTTAGAGTATCATCAGCTCCAAACAAAGAAGACATTCGACAAAAGGGCTACAACAAAGTCTTTTAAGGAGGGAGACCTCGTGCTCAGGTGGGACGTTCTTAAAAGCAGGCCTGGCCATCACACTAAGTTCGACAACATGTGGACTGGTCCATTTATTATTACAGGCTGTAAGGAGCACAATGCTTATTAGCTGGCTACGACAGAAGGGGATTTGATTCCTATCCCAGTCAATGGGATACACCTTAAACCCTACTTTCAAGCCTGATAAGTGCCTTTCTTGTACATATCTAGTTAGATTTTATGTTTCAATAAGTGCTTCGCACTATGGTTCGCTTGTTTTCTATTTTGCTCCATTCCCTTAATGTTGTTTTGACGTGGTATTTCTCTCTATCATTTTCCCTTGTTTCGTTTTGGCAACCTGTTACGACTCGTGGATCTCATGAGGTTGATTCCATGTGCAAGACTGATATTTTGTTTGTTTTTTGAGCTTCTAATGACTCCATGCCCAATGTATACGCCTGGTCACTGGTTCTCATGTTCAGCAGGAAAACATCTAGCAAAGGTCACCAGAATTGTTGCCTAAATTTTTACCCTCTAGCTCAATAGGCAAGAAAAATTGTGTTTAACAGGTTCGAGAAGGCCAAATCGAGCATTATGCCTAGGGCAAGGGTCATCAATATGATGCTAGGTCATAGGGAGCTCGGTTGGGAAGCATGCCTTGTTCAGATTCAACATGAAAATCTTCTAAGGGCATAGTCGTTGAGACCCCAGGAGTGTCACGGTGAGTGGGGTTAGCATATGGTCCCTATTGGCAAGACATCAGATAGAGTTTCAGCGACAACGGGTTTCAGTTCGACGAAGGTTCTTTTATTCGACAAAAGGTCTTGGCGAACTCATCGTGTCTCGCCGAAGTTAGGAGATCTCGGCAAAGCAAGCGAGCTTCGCTAAGATGTCTCGTCGAGGTCACGGGGTCTCCTCGATAATCAAAAGAAGCAAGTCTCGGGACAGGTCTGGCCAAAAAAGTCTCCCCGGCATAAGGGGAAAGAGGGCCTTCGGTATGACTAGGTGATATCGCTGAGATGTCTCAGTGATTTCACAATGTCTCCTTGAGTCGAAATGGAGCTTGACGAAAGTCAAGGGCTCGTTATAGAGTCTCGGCGAGCGAAGAAGTCTTGCCGATCAAAAGGAGGCCCCACTAGAACACAAGAGGTCTCACCAATAGTTGAGGATGTCGCCCAGAGGTCCTGCTGACAATGGGGAGTCCTGGCGACATACAAGGTGTTATTGGCAAGAGTCTCACTGAGCAGTGGAGCCTCCAAAATGAAAGAAGCAGTTTTGGCCAAAAGAAAGGTTCTCGATGAAATGTCTTGTCGAGACGGGAATGTCACCCTGACTCAAAGAGCCTTCGGTGTAATGAAACTTTCGCTGAGATGTCTCGGCGATAAGGTGGGGTCTCACTGACAACGGAGGAGCCTTCGGCGTAGCACAAGGAGCTCGGCAAGACTTCTTCCCGACCAAAGGGAGTTAGGCTAAAAGCAAGGAAGTCGGCTGAGGGTTCATACCTCGACGTGAGTCTTATCGAGCAACGAAGCCTTCAGAATGAAAAGGAATTCGCCAGGAGGAGGGGGAGTTCTATGTAATGTCTTGGTGACACAAGGGGTCACGTCGACAGTTGGGGGTCTCACCAGGGGTCTTGCCGAAGTGAAACGAACCGTGTGCTCGCCAAAGTTGAAGTGCCTTCGGCACAACCTCTTCCGACAGAAGAATGTTTGGCCGACAGAAGAAATGGAGCCTGGCAGGACGACTTCTAGAGACATCGGCGAAGGTCTCCCTAACATGAATCTTATCGATGTAGAGACTGACTGTCTGAGTGATGTCTTATCAATATCACATGGTCTCAGGGACAGCAGGGGATCTTCGTGTGACTCATTAACCCACTGATCTCTTGGCAATAAACGGTGTCTTGTCGATGGCTCTAGTAGCATCGATATGATCTTTTGGCCTCGCTGGGAGCTCTTAGCGATGGCTCCATGTGTTGCTGATGCTTGCGAAAGGGTTTGATCAATCGGTGAGACACTTCTAGTGTCTCGCCGAGATGCGATTCAACTGAGGAATTTGACCGCCCGGGAGTCTGCATGTAGTTCACTCAGCCAATCAAAGAGGTCTGAGGGTCAACCATGGTAGTCTAAGGAACATCAAAAGGATGAAGGGCGACGTGTATCTGTTGCAGGCTCAGAGCATTCAAGGTGCAGCCGAGGTAGCTCAATCGAACACGACGACAGGATCGGAATGCATGCAGTAGCTGAAGATATCTGAAGAAGGCTTCCTCGGAGATGACTCTTCACCGTCGTGGACACGCAGGGGATTCAACATTAATTTCGATCAAAAGATCTAAGATAGATCTTTTTTTGAACTGGGATATTTTTGTAAGCCCTAATGGGCCAATATCAGTCTGTATATAAGGCATTTTTGCCTTTTTTGAAGTAGTTTTGATTGCACACTCTGAAGAGTTAGTGATTTTTAATCAATCCTTTCTCAGTTAATGTATGTTTTCTGTAACTCAACTGGAATCTTGAATGCAACACAGAGTTTACCTTGAAATTTCATGTTCATATTGGTATTGATTCTCATTTTTGTATCTTTCTTTTGCACATGCAAGTCTATAACTTTGTTTTCACATTTCTGCATTTGTATCTTAAGGTTGTGAAATTGATCTTTCCTTCCCAAGGTGCATGTGTGGGCCAAACGTGTTAGGACTAAAGCATTAAGTCTGAAAGAAGTTTCTCTGAGAATAACAATTAGGCTTTCAAGTGTATGTTCTTCCTGTGTTCATTTCATGATTTCTCATCAATTTGGTGTATCACCCTAGTGTAGTCTTTTAATTTATGCATCTTTTTCCTCTTTTCTCTCAAAGAAACAATAGTCTAAGTGATACCCAAAGGAAGCCGGCCTTCTCCAGAGGTTCATTTCAACTATAGGTGACCCACAACCTGGAGATGATCCCATGTTGCTCTAGAATACTCAGTTTTTGTAAACTTTGCACAGGGTGCAATTCTAGGTGACAACATTTACATTTACATTTTCACATCAAGGGAATTTACATTGTTGCAAACTAAAATATTATTCTCCTAACCCCTTAGCCCTTATTAAAACCAAATAAATCAAAATTACAATATTTTTGGCAATGCAAGATTGCTAGTACCCCTAGATGCTCCTACATTAGTATCCTATGCCCTTTCAAAGATATACTGAGAATGATTTCACTTATATATTTATATAGATCATATCTACATAGGTAGATTAGATCCATAATCATAAGGTTCATATTGACAATTGTGTAATTGATTTTAAAATCATGGAAATGATTCATAGGGACATACATAGAGTTTATAGATTCTAAAGTGTTCATCTGATTAGTCTTAGTTTTCTCTATTCAATAATGAATCACATATATCCATTTGTCATAAATTATTTGTATAAAATTTATCGCTATGTATCATTGTTTTATTCTTTCAATTTACATGCATTTATTTGAGATATTGACTTGTCCCATGTCATTTATCTAGGGTAGAGTTCGAGTACTTATTTATTTATTTACTCTACATGTTTTATAAAGCTAGTCATCATTTTTTTGTTCATTTTGGCAAACCCATTTGCTCCAACACACCCTTTGGATTCCCAATTAGACTTTTATCTTGTAATTTTTATTGTTATCTTCTAATCTTAGTCTAATTGTTTTTCTAAGATCCATATTCAAATTTTCCCTTGGGTTATCAACGATTATAGTTATTGGTTTGATTTATAGCAAGAGTTAGCTAAAACCCTAATTTACCTTTTATGAGAAGTGTTCACTTAAACCTTCACATAGATTTTCATTCCACAAATCATAATGAGAAATCTAATTTTTATCATGGTACATATGTAGATAAGAAATACCTCTCTTATAAGATAAATATATTTTTCAAATATTACTAAGTCTACTTCTCCTTCATAATTAGCCACATATGTACACAATTTATTGAGTGGTACACCATTTGGTATAGATATTCTTCATGAAATTGGTATTGTGAAGACTTCTAAATCTTTGCATGGTGGATATTTCCCCTTAGATTCTCATGCCCATTCTTCCATTGATTCTTTCACTATTACCAATTTGTGTGACCCTCACTACTCATGTTCCTTCTAGTGTTCTTACCACCTTTCCCTCCACTAGTGTTTGACTCACCTCTCACCAAGAAATTGCATCCTTTCCTCTCCTCCCACTAGTTTCGTTCCTTTCTCCCATCCCACTTGCATTTAAAATGAAATTTATTCACCACTTTATGGTTTTGTGTCACCTTGCTTTAAGATGTACCATGATAAAGGTGAACCAAATACTCATTTATACATATTTAATATTGTATTTTTAGATTATTCTTATGATGAAAAACATTGGTTATTATTACTTCACACACTTATATGCTATGCTATTCAATGGTTTTATTCCTTGGATCCTGACTCTATTCATAATTTCAATCAACTAGCTACAACTTCCGTTCATCACTTTCAAGTGAATGTGGATTTAAAGATACTAACTTAAATTTATTTGGATGTGCCCAAGGGTCTAACAAACACATGAATGATTATACCATTATATTTCAATCCATTTGCACTAAAGTGAAAATGACATCTCCTTGATGATGAATTGTAAACTATCTTTTTAAGAGGTTATTACCTTAAATTCAAAATATATATATTTGAACAATTATATTTCTTTCATGAAACTTTGCATTCATGTTAAGAATGTTGAACTCAATTTACTTGTGTCTAATGGTTTGAAATATGGGTAATAACATACATCTTCTACACCTTATTATCCTTCTAAAATTTAAAAGTCCAATATCTTTCAAAAGGGTAATGATAATAAAGAAACCAAACCTAACACTAATCAAGTGGCTATGTACTTCTAATGCTCTTTCTTTCAAGCATCTAGACACTCCAAAATTTTACAAGATTGAGTGTGCCTCGGTAGAATACACTTCAATATTTGTTGAATATTAATTTGTTCACTCTTCTTCCTAATTTTCTTTTAGACCACTCTAGATGACTTCCAAAGGATATAACGGGAGTCCTTTGAAACTATCATAGTGCTAAGGGTCATTATACATAATTTTTATAGTTCTCAAACAAGTTGTACAAGACTTGATTGACAATAAATATAATACATGTTGATAAATTAATGATGGGGGCAGTCATTTGATTATCATAAAAAAATAAAAATTAACATATTTATACAAAAAAATCCCTCACATATTCTTACAATATAGATTTGCATTAGATTCCCAAACACTTCACTAATCCCATGACCTACATGCACATGGACAAGGATACTATTGATGAACAACATGTTGGCTCTTCTTCCCTCACATAGACAAATGCTTTTGTGGGGATGACTCATGCTATGACTTCTCATACTATATTTTACAATGAGGATATCCCTCAAAAAAACTAGAATGAACCTTTATATGTTCATGGTCTTGCATATGTGGGTATCATTGTCAATCCAAAAAACTAGTTTAACATTTGCATGAAATAAAGTTTATATCATTTTAATTTTCAACTAGATATTTATGTGCATTCAAGTGTTCCTTTGAAGATGACTAATGGTATTCTTATTGCTACTTTAGGATGCATAATCTTACCTCTCCATGGGACTTAAGGAGATTGAAGTATTATTTTATGTTATTCCATTTTCAATATATTTTATATCACTAGGAAGGAATTGGTTAGAGGAGTTAAATATGGTTAATTATATGGTCCATCAATATTTTAAATAGGTTCATGGAGATATATTGTGGAAGTAAAAAGAGATTCATATATACCTATTGCTAAGTCAGTTCATTTCACTCTTGATAATTACATAGAATCTCTCATATAAATTCTCCATGAATGTAAGGAGAGGAGAATCACATGGAAACTCCTAATGAAGTTCTCTATGTGCACCAAGATAAGGTTCATAAGTTATATCCTATGTATTTACAAAGAAGGAATCAAGAACATGTTGAAAATAAAAATAAGGAGCACATAAAACCCTCTTTATTACCTCCTAAAGTTTATTGAGAATAGAAAACAGCTTCAAATTATTGCCCACACCATGAGTGAAGCATGAGTAGAACATTTATTATTCTTCATATATACTAAAGCAAGGAATATTTCATCCCTATGCTCCAAAAATAATAATCAAGTAAGAAGTATCAATCCCATCAAGTTACATCTTCTAAAGTCCCTTCCTCCATATGGGTTTCGAAGAAAACTACTAATACTCAAAAATCATATTAGCAAAGTATAACCAAGGGTAGAACACCCATTCCTATTCTTTGAATTATATTTAATAAGATAGATATATTATCACGATGAAATCTAATTACTTGAAAGTGATTGAAAACTACATAGTTGAGACAAAAATGATTTAATGGAAGATGATCCTTCCAATATTATTAGTTGGGATTTAGAGCTTCCACATTCTACATAAATTTTTATATACATTACTTCATTTAGAGGGCATCTCCCACCTGGGAGGCATATCCTTTATGAATTTTACCACTTTATACTATATTCATGATATATTTCTAGCATGTTCCATATGGTTCCAACGATTTTGATTACGCTTAAATTTTTATCATGTTTTGTTGACATAATATTTTCTTATGACTCTTAGACAAAATCCTAGGATCATCACACTCACATCTTATGATTAAATCCTTAGCACATGTTTACGATAGCCACAACCATAATTTATGTTTGAATTCTTATGTAGTATATTTTTCATAACACTTATCATGATAATACCTAACACGCGTTTTTCTTAAAAAATACTTTATATAGTATTCATGTTATTTTCTCTATCACCCCAATTCGGGTGAACATTGGAGGAATCTTATTTTTTCTCATTATATGTTCTTTTATGAGCATACCTTAATATCTATTTTTAGTGCCACATGAGATTATCCTTACATTCTTACATGTTTATTAAACTTTCCATTATTGATACCATGTTACATATTATTTTTTCTCACCTCTGATTTAAATGCATTCTTTACATGCAACTAATTAGAGGGGTCATCTAAGGGACCACTAGCATTCTTTCTTTAAGTATGTTGCAGTGACTAGTACATGACCAAGACCATTTTCAAATTGTAAAATTAGTTTATGCTCTAGGATAGCATCTATTGGTTTGTTGCTCCTAGGTGATGTCTTTGTTCCACCACAAGTAGAATATCTCAACACTTCTCCATTTTATCTTTATTTTTTTATTGTAGATAATATATTATTATTTTAGGTTCCTATATGATGCTAATCATTAATTTCTTTTTCTATGTATTTATCTATGTCCTTTTCATGAATGAATAAATTTCCTTTCATATTGGCTTCCTAATTTTTGTTTGACATGTATTTCCATGGTAGTTGGCCTAAAATCAAAGTAGGGGAAAATTGTAATGGTGAAAATTACATACCTTGCACTTTCCCCTTTGTTTTAGACACACTTTAACTCAATTATTCCTTATGCAATGAAAATGGTACAAGTGGAATGTTTTTTTTCTTAGATGAGATGAAATATTACATTAAACTTGTTAGATTCCATCTACATTCATTCCTTGGTGTTGGTCCTAATCCTTAATTTCCATTTTTCTACCTTGGGTCAAATTTGTGATTTGCAAGATTGACTTAGATTGATCTTTCTATTCATGAAAATGACCCCTAAAATTTCAGTTTTCAAATTTCAATTTAAGGCTAACCTAACTCTTCTGAATAACCATTGCATTTCAACTTAACGTAATGTACTAACCCTTCTATGAAGTAAAAATTCTAATTTTATACCAAACGAGTATATAAACAAGTAACAAACCATTGCAATAAAAAAAATTCTTTTCTTTATTGATAATTTCCAATCAAGTTGCATAACATATTACAACATGAATTCCTTTTCATTTCATATAATACATCAATGTAAGAAAACATACATTTACAAACATAACTCAAATATCTTTAGAACAAATAGTTGTAAGACGGTCCATGATCTTTCCTTTCAAATCTTGATTCTTTTGTTGCCTACTATGGAGGAGAAGCATCACTCATGCACTTTTTCACCAACCATGGACTCATAATGCAGACCCCGCACATCTATCTTTCTCTAGGTGGTCCTTCCCTTGAATAAAGAGATTGGTAGAGAACCGATAACGACAACCAACTGAGCATAGTGTTGTGTCCTAAATAACTAGATCTTGTAATCCCACAATCTCTATCTAGCATGTAATACTAGATCACAGTGAACTAATAGTGGAGCCAAAGGTCATCACACTACTTTGGCCAAAGTGTTTCATTTAGTATGTTCTATTGAGGGTCATCTATCACATATACTACTCAGGGCTGATTTGACTTAAGGCTATCTTAAGCTACGCATAGGTATTTCCTTCAATGGATAGTCCATCATCCCAGATAATCTACAACCATATTAATCTACTAAGAATAAACCTACTTAACTAGTAAGTACACAAGCAAGTTATTTTCGTTCAATGGATAGTCCTTCATTCCAAAGATAAGCTATATACTTGGTTAACCCTACATACTTATAAGTATTTAGACTCCCTCCCATATTGGATAACCTCTCTTAGGAGTAAACACAAGATTTCCTAGTTAAATCAATAACTTAGCTAAATACACCATATGTGTTTTTCATGTTCAATCATACCTAGTGTATATTACCGATGATAAACACCCATCTCCTATTATGGAGTACTTAAAAACACAATATGAAAACATCATAATAGCTTCAACTTCCTTTTCAAAATAATCTACATTCCCTAATGCATATATTGGAAAAGACATCTCAACCATGCATGTAAGACACATCAATCAAAGTAAAATAACAAAGACGAAGAGATCCTCATGCCTTTTATCGCATATCCAACTAAAGACAACAATGTAGCCCTCTCCAACAACAATTAGCTTGATAACCAGCTTCTCACAAACAACTCTATCTCACTTGTTGAAAGCTTACTTCACTCAATAGCAATGCTACCTCTTTCTCACAATAGAACACTCTATTTCTCACTCATATAATAAGACAAGTATGATTGGTAATAACTCAAAAATAATGATCTACAAAATATGTATAATCTCTTGGAAAGAATGTGTCCCTCACAAATTAAATGGTTTAGCTATTTATAAAGAAAACAAGCAACCTTAAAGCCTAAAGATCAAGCATGTTAATGGATAGCAAGTTTCATGCAAAGCAGCAAATGAAATCTATCAGAAAGGTAGCAAATTCTCAAGTTAATACTTAGCTTATTCACCTACAGGTCAACTTGTTTTCTTGACAACAATCCAAAGGTTAACTCAATCAACACATGCATAATTTGAATTGTTACTTAGAAAAGACTTCTACAACAAATCAAACACAAAGGTGGTGCCAATTCCTATTCTATTTCCTTCACATTTGGCACCATAAAACTCAGTCAACTTCCAAATTATGACAACATGTTTCTATCAACCCATCTGGTAAATGAATCGACATAAGCAGTTAAATACATAAGACAAAGTCAAGCATGGTCTCATTCAAGACATTGACCAATTCAAACATTCTACAACCAACAATATCAAAAGTAATGCAACACCATATATCATGTTCCATTTACTATGATAATCAGTTTCCACTAGCAATCATAATCTATTAAATCGACTTCCATTGACATGGTCAATATTGACCTTCATAGTCTCTATCAACTATAAAACAACATTTATATATTTAATCTACTTTAATAAATAAGAGAGTCAAATTCTAATAACACACACACACACACACACACATATATATATATATATTATACACACACACACACACACACACACACACATATATATCGCAAGCTTATAATGTAAGCATACATTCAATATATATATATATATATATATATAAATGTATATGCCTCTATGTACATGTATATGTAGGTATATCATATCGATGCATCCGTATGAGCGTGTCCATTCACCAACGAATGTGTGTATCGATATATATATACATATGGATACATGTATATACTATACACATATATATGTGTTCACATCCTATTCACATATAGCCAATCATGATTACCATCATATTGATAAGTGTTTACGTGTGGTATATCTATACATGTGCATATACATGTCGTTGGATCCTATTGACATGCATGTACATATATATAAACATACTTCCATGTACATCCCACTTGTCAATATAATCGTAATAGCACAAGAAAGATCTCAAAAGCTCAAATAGATAAACATCACCCAATGCATGCAGAAGTAAACAAGACTCTCAAATGTAGACATACGACTAGGGATGACTTACCTATTACCCACAAACTAACTCAAATCAATCTTTCTAATGTGGTGTGTGTATATGCTCAAATAGTTTACTTTTACCAGTTACCTGACCAAGATCTTCTCCCGAGTGATACTTCCCCTCTGCCTGAAGGAATGGAACACGTACCTACATCCACTAACACATGTACATGACAATCAATTGTTCATAACATATGCGGTATACATAATCATCTCCAAAGTTAGAATGATAATAATTCAATAACCTTTCATTCACTTATATGTAGTATTTCACCATCAATAACATCTACTGAGATAACATCAAATGAGACAATCGTCATATGAGATAACATTCATATTGATAACAAGGTACAAGCATACTTTATTCATCTCCAGAATTCACATTTCATTCAAATTTACCCTATGTAGTAATAGTAAATAGTAACTCTACATTTGGGGTGTAACATACTCCCCCTTATGAATCATCATCCCTGACAACCTAAGGTATTATTAAAACATAACAACTAACAACACATCATTCAAACATTCTCATAAGCACTAAGAATATGATAAATTTTTTGTTGAATTTTTGCATAGTCCTCCCAAGTAGCTGAGTCTTCTACGTACTGGTCCCACTAGACTTTGCATTGCAAGACTTCTCTGGTACGCAAGCGTAGCATACGTGTTCCTAGCACCTTAAGGGGATCAAGAGTTACTACTCTAAGGTCTTGTACCTGTAAACCAATCCAATCAATTACATGATTATCCCTTGGTATATACTTTTTAATGTAGGACACATGCCAGAAGACATTATGCATTCTTGCAAGAGCTGGTGGCAACACAATATGATAGGCTATTGGATTCACTTCCTCTAGAATCTCAAAAGGTCCAATGTAATGCGGGGCTAACTTAGAAGACTTTCCAAATTTAATAGAGCTTTTGTGAGGTTTCACTCTCAACAATACTTTGTCACCTATGGAAAAATTATGAGGCACTCTCTTAGCGTCAACATAGTTTTTTTGTCGATCTTTAGCTTTAGCTAACCTTTGCTTGACAATCTTAACTTGTTCATCCAATCTTAACTTGTTCATCCATTTCAGCCAACATTTCTGGTCCAAGACTTACTTGATCCTCAAGTTTATCCCAACTTATAGGAGATCGACACTTTCAACCATACAAAACTTTGAATGGAGCCATTTTTATCACAAAATGATAAGAGTTATTGTAAGCAAAATCAAATAAGGGTAAGTAATCCTCCCACTTGTACTGTTGATCCATGTAATACATCCTAAGTAGATCTTCCAATACTTGATTTACCCTTATTGTTTTCCCATCTGTTTCTAGATGATATGCTAAGCTAATATTTAACTGAGTCCCTAGTACAGAAAACAAGGTTTGCCAAAACCTATAAGTGACTCATGCATCTCTATATGAAATAATCTTTTCAAGAATTCCATGCAATCTTATTGGTGTAAATAAAGTCTTGTACCTAGTTCATTCATTACTAGGGGACTTATTTACACATGTTAAGTTTACTTAGGTCATAGGAAGGAATCTTTCTAGAAGGTGTTAGTTGTCATTAGTTGTTATCTTATCTTTTGACTTGTAGCACATGTGAACCTAGGTAAGTGTGATGAGTTGTCTCGTGTCATATGATTAAGACACTTGTCATAATCCTATGACATCTTGCATCTCACCTTGGCTATATAACCAAGGGGTCTCTTTCATTGTAAAATATCATCTCATATAATTGAATCATATTGATAAGAATACAGTTTATTCTTGTCATATTCATATTCTCTCTTTTGTGCTTTCCATTTGGACTCTAGATCCTGGCAGCCATAGCCGATTCTTACATGGTATCATAGTGGGTTGGGTGCCATTGGAGAGTTTTTTTTTAAGAGAGATACCAGATTTGGGGGTGTTCCATTTTGTGGCTCTTTATTGCAGGTTCATATTAGATCTTGTTGGTGCAAATCTAAGCTCACCATTGCGTCTAGAAGGTTTGAGAAAGTCGATTTTTCCTTTTGTTTCATCCAAATCGGACATATGAGGTCAAATCTATGAGGGTTTGAAGCTGAAAAGTGGTTGCCAAATCCATAAGGTAGCTGCAATTTTGGAGCATTTTGGGTCAAATCTGACCTTGCCATCGCGTCCAGAAGGGCCAAAAACCCTAAGATTGATTGTCAATTTTTCCATTCTAAAGTAGTTGTCTGGTGAGGAAAAAACATTTTGCTCATAGATCTGTATAGCCCCCCAGGTTGTCATAATTACCAGCAGTACAATTTTTTTTAAAAAAAGATTAATTCATGGAGAAATTTTGATTTTTTTTTGAAAAATTTAATCCGCGATTAAATTCATTGTAAGAAAATTTTTGTATCAAAAAAATAGAAACCAAAAATCTACAATATTTTTTTGTTTTTAAAGGTACTACGGAGTATTCGCAATTCGCATGTACCCAAAGGTACGTGGTGACAAGCGGAGGCCACGTGGTGTACTGTCGTGGCCCCTCGCGGCCCCCCGTGGCCCTATAAAACCTCCACTGGAAGGCATTGAAAATTCAATAATTGGCAAAAAAATCTCAATCCAAGATCTTCAAAATCCGACCTCCATAATAAAATCCGACAATTTATTTAAAGCAAGCAAATATTCCTTTTTTCGTACAACATATTCCAAATTCCTACGACACCAAAGATTTTGAGAAGATTCCTTGGCATATTTCGATCGGGTAAAGAATATTCTGGCTATGGGTGATTTTTGGCATGACAAGAATATGGACGCCAACTTTTATCCCGCAGATTGATGACATCATCATTTTCTAAAAAAAAAATTCCCCCTTCACCGTTGGGCTTTTTTATTTTGTAGTCTGACTTCAGAGTATCATATCTTGCTCATTTTGACTCCTTTTTTCGAGAAAATTTCTTTGATTTGGGCTAATTTTTTGCACTCTTTGTAGTGGTGCAATTAGAATTTGGTTTTGGTGTCTGGTATTTCTAGAAATTGTGATGTAGGAGCATCCAATGGTGTAGGGAAATCTTGCATCACCAAAAAAAATTATTTTCTTTATTTTCTTTAGTTGTTTTGAGCCCCACGATGGCACTTAAGGGGTATAAGATTGTCAGGTGTCAAAAATAATGAAAATAAACACTTACTATTTTTAGTAAATCGGCCAAAATGGGCTCGTACGGACGTGAAATTTTAACCCAAGGCGTAGAGCTGAAAAACACTTTCGGTCACGAAAGAATCACCTCAATACCCTACATGGTTTGGGAGAAATTAAAGTTTCTGTCCTGGGAAATTTCTCCAATGCAGCTTCAAATTCAGATATCAAACTTTGGAGGCCCAAAACAACTCAAAAAGTGGTTGAACCAACCTACGATGGGTTTTCACATTGTAGAGCTCATTGAGAGATTTTCGACGATATGCAATAATAGCAAATCAGACACCCAGATCAAAAGTTATGGCCCCACGAAGTTGGTCCTCTAAAAAGAGAATTTCATAAAAAATTATTCCTAGGCCAAAAATAAAACGGTGAGACTTTTGGCACCAAAACAAAAGGGGAAATTTGAACTTTCTAGAACATTCTAGGGTAGTTATTGGGGAAAAGAAAAAGGGTTAAGTGGGGGTTGTAGAAGGTGGCCTTGATAGTGCAAATTGTGGCTTCGAATAATAGTTTTTCTTTTTAGAGTTGATTTGTTGCAATGAATCAAACCCATGAGGCTGTTGCATGTAAGCTTTGAATTTGTAATTTCATTTTTCAAAAAATAATTGAAAGTGAATCATTTTTCTGTCTCACATCTTTTGTGTTGGTATTTGTTGTGATTTTGTGGGTTTTGGGTGGTGTGGCCCTCATCAAGTGGTATCAGAGTAGGAGTTCTTAAGCCTATAACAGAGCGTCGAACGGGAGGTAGTTGTAGAAGGACCTGTGAGTGTGGGTTGAGTTCAAGATTCCTCCAAGACTTGCCCTGAATGGTAGAGGTAGAGGCCGAGGTGGTGAAGAGGTCCACCAAGAGATGAAATTAGAGCCCTTAGAAGGTAATTAGAAACCTTGCAACAAGAGGTTCAAAGAAGAGATGTGCAACAAGATAGAGATGAGAGTGAAGATGAAACATAAGAGGAAATGGAAGAGGAAGAGTGAGATCCAATGGATCCTAGAGAAAGAAGATTGTTGCAAGTGATCTGAAGCATTGGGAAGAGACCTAAAATGGAGGTTTCAACTTTTAGTGGAAATCTAAATCCTGAAGAATTGATTGATTAGATCAATGACATGGAGGAATTTTTTGAGTTTGATGAGATTGAAGATCCTCACAGAGTGAGGTTTGAAAAGACAAAATTGAAAGGTAAAATTTCTAGATGGGACAGAATGGTGTCAAAATTGAAGAAACAATTTATTCCAGTTGATTATGAATTGGAGTTGCTCAAGAAGATGCAGAGCTTGAGGCAAGGAACAAGGACAGTGAAAGAATACACAGAGGAATTTCACAAGGTCCTGATTCGAACAAGACATTTTGAGGCGAATAAGGAGAAAGTTTCCCATTATATTAATGAGTTGAAGCCAAGCATACATGAAGAATTGACACTAGTAAGAATGACCACCATTGAGGATGCTTATCAATTTTCTCTAAAGGTTGAAGAACGGTTGAATAAGAGGTTTGAGAACAAACAACGAGGTGGAGGTCGTGGAGGAAAGACAGGTGGACGGTCATATGGAGGTCGAAATGAAGATCAAAAGAAGGGTGAAGGCTCCAGTTGCAGCCAAAACTAGAAAGGAGATAACACCTATCGTCCTCATGATCAAAATAATGGAGACCAAAGAGGAAGGGCAAGATCTGGACGAGGACCGGGAAGAGGAGGCTTTTGTGGAACCTGTTTCTAGTGTGGAGAAGAAGGACATAGATCCTATGAGTGTCCTCAACATCAAGGAAGGACAAATAGAAGACCTGAGGGTAATGCATGGGTTGCAAATGTTGATGAAGATGTTGAGTCTTCACATTCTAAGGATGTAGAAAGAGGAGAGGTTTTTGTTACTAGAAGAGCCTTGCTGAATGAGGAGAATGAGCCAACTCAAAGGAAGAATTTGTTTCACACCAGATGTAAGTGTGAAGGTAAAGTTGAAATGTTATTATTGATGGAGGTAGTATTGATAACCTTGTTTCAGAAGAAATGGTTAGTAAGTTGCAGTTAGAGAGAAGAAGGCATCCAAACCCATACCAGATTGCTTGGTTGTAGAAAGACAATAAATCCTTGGTAAATGAACAATGTCTGGTAAAGTTCAAGATTGGGAATTACCATGATGAGGTATTATGTGATATTATGCCTATGGATGTTTGTCATATGTTGTTAGGTAGAATGTGGCAGTTTGATCAACGAGCAATACATGATGGACATGCCAACACCTATTCTTTGACAAAGGATGGAGTTCGTAATAAGTTGAAGCCTTTGAAAGAGGCAGAGGAAAAGTTATGCAGTAATGCAAGAATTTTTTTGGTTGATGGAAGAAAGTTCCTAGAAGGTATGAAGCATGAGCATATGTGTTTTGCATTGATCCTTAGAGTTGATAAAGAAGATACTACTAAGGTACCTATCGAGGTTTTAGATTTGTTGAATGAGTTTCAAGCTATTATTTTTGATAACATACCTGAAGGTTTTCCTCCTATAAGAAAGATTAATCATCAGATGGATCCAATCCCTAGAGCTAGTTTTCCGAATAAGGCAGCTCATCGTATGACTCTAGCAAAGAGTGAAGAGTTGAACAGACAAGTGCAAGAGTTGTTGCGGAAGGGATTGATCAGAGAGAGTTTGAGTCCATGTGTAGTACCTGCAGTACTAGCACCAAAGAAGAATGGGGAATGGCGGATGTGTATAGATTCTAGAGCCATCAACAAGATCACCATCAAGTATAGATTTCCCTTGCCAAGAATGGATGACATTATGGATTCTTTGAGTGGAGTTGAGTACTTCACGAAGATAGATCTGAAGAGTGGATATCACCAAATCTAGATTAGAGAAGGAGATGAATGGAAGACAACCTTCAAATCCAAGGAGGGCTTTTACGAGTGGTTAGTCATGCCTTTTGGGCTAACCAATGCACCAAGCACATTTATGCGGCTTATGAATGAGGTATTAAAAGAATTTTTAGGAAAATTTGTTATTGTTTATTTGGATGATATTCTGATTTTCAGTAAGACATTGGAGGAGCACTTGATGCATATCCTAAGAGTTTTTGAGAAGCTAAGGGAGGAGAAGTTGTTGATTAATTTGAAGAAATCTAGTTTTGTGAAGAGAGAGTTGGTGTATCTGGGATTTGTTGTCTCAATAGAGGGTCTCAAAATTGATCTAGAGAAGGTGAGAGCTATCATTGAATGGCCTACTCCAAGGAGTGCTATAGAGATAAGATCATTTCATGGTCTAGCAAACTTTTACAAAAAGTTTATTAAGAATTTTAGTAGTATTTGTGCACCTCTGATTAAAGCAATGACATGAGATAGAAAAGAGTTTAAGTGGACTACAGGCGCAACCAAAAGTTTTGACTTGTTGAAGAAGAAAGTTACTAAGTAACCTGTATTGGCACTTCTAGATTTCAACAAGGTCTTTCAGGTAGATTGTGATGCTAGTGGCACTACTATAGGAGTTTTTTTGAGTCAAGAAGGTAAGCCTGTTGCCTATTTTAGTGAGAAGTTAAATGATGCTAAGAAGAAATATTGTCTGTATGATCAAGAGTTTTAAGCTATAGTTCAAGATTTGAAGAAATGGAGACACTATTTTTTGCCAAAAGAATTTGTTTTATATACTGACCACCAAGATTTGCAGTATCTCAATAGTCAAGGAAAGTTGAATCAAAGGCACTTAAAATGGGTTGAGTTTTTGCAGAGTTATACTTTTGTTTTGAAGCACAGGAGTGGAAGGTCAAACAGAGTTGCAGATGCGTTGAGTAGAAGGCACAATTTGTTGATAGAAATGAATATAGAGGTTGTTGGGTTCAATGAACTCAAGAGTTTGTATCCAGAAGATCCATACTTTGCAAAAGCTTGGAAGGCTTGTTTGGAACTTGTTACATTGGATAGGACGAGATGGTTGGATTTTTTAATCCAAGATGGGATGTTGTTTAGAGGAAGTCAATTGTCCATTCCAAGGAGTTCTATGAGAGAGAACCTAATTAAGGAGAAGCATAGTGGAGGATTGGCTAGACATTTTGGTCAAGATAAGACCATTGCTCTTGTCAGTGAGAATTATTAATGGCCATAGTTACAACAAGATGCGAAGAAGTCTGTACAAAGTTGTAGAGTATGTAAAATGGCAAAGGGAACAAATAAAAATACTAGATTGTATTAGCCATTACCTGTACCTGAGAGGCCATGGGAGGATATTAGCATGGATTTTGTTTTTGGCTTGCCAAGGACACAAAGAGGGCATGATTCCATATTTGTGGTGGTGGATAGATTTTCAAAGATGGCACATTTAATTTTGTGTCATAAGACCAATGATGTTGTTCATGTTGCAGAGTTGTTTTTCAGAGAGGTGGTGAGACTAGATGGTCTACCAAAGAGTATAGTTTCAGAAAGAGATACCAAATTTATTGGTTATTTTTGGAGGACATTATGGAAGAAATTAAAGACAGATTTGAAGTTCAGTTCTGCACACCATCCATAGACTGATGGACAAAAAAAGGTGGTGAATAGGAGTTTGGGCAACCTGCTAAGATGCTTAGTAGGAGATACGCCTAAGGGATGGGATTTGATTATACCATAGGAAAAATTTGCTTACAACAATTTTCTCAATAGGAGCACTGGTAAATCACCATTCCTGATTATATATGGGAGTAGTCCAAGAACTGCTTCTAAACTAAGGAATATGGATAAGGGGGAGAAGAGTAGTGTTGAGGCTAAAGATTTTGTTGAGCACTTGAAGAATTTGCATGAAGAGGTGAAGAAACATATCAATAAGATGAACTCACAATATAAGGCTCAGACAGATCAGAAAATGAGGCATAAGGAGTTCTAGATAAGAGATGAAGTCATGGTTCATTTGTGAAAGGAAAGGTTTCCAATTGGTACATACAAGTTAAAGATGAAGAAGTTTGGACCATGCAAGATCTTGACGAAGCATGATTCAGGAAATGCTTATGAGGTAGAGTTGCCTAGTGGAATAAACATTTCTCATGTGTTCAACATTGCTGATTTGATAGAGTATCATGAAGGTGATATAGAGGAGGGACCGATAAATGAACAGTTGAAAATTCCAGCACCTACTTCAGAGAAGGAAGAGATAGAAGAAATCTTGGATAGTCATGTGGGTAGAAGCACAAGAAACCGACAATATGCAGAGTACTTGGTGAAATGGAGGGGAAGGCCTGCTGAAGATTCATCATGGTTATCTGAGGTTGAGGTTAACTGTCTTGGTTTCCCTTTAACTCCTCAGAAGTAACAAGGTCACTTTTCAAATTACCCTGGGTGTCTGATGCAGGAGCATCCAGAGGTGTAGAGAAATCTTGCATCACCCAAAAAAAAAATTGTTTTCTTTATTTTCTTTAGTTGTTTTGAGTCCCATGATGGCACTTAAGGGGTATAAGACTGTTAGGCATCAAAAATAGTGAAAAATAGACACTTACTATTTTTAGTAAGTTAGCCAAAATGGGCTCGTATGGACGTGAAATTTTACCCTAAGGAGCAGAGCTAAAAAAAAATTCCGATCGAAAAAGAATCACCTCAATACCCTGCATGGTTTGGGAGAAATTAAAGTTTTCATCCTAGGAAATTTCTCCAATGCAACTTCAAATTCAGATATAAAACTTTGGAGGCCCCGAAACGACTCAAAAAGTGGTTGAACCAACCTAGGGTGGGTTCATGTGTTGTAGAGCTCGTCAACATCTTTCCAACGATATGTAATAATAGCGAATCGGACACCCAGATCAAAAGTTATGGCCCCGCGAAGTTGGTCCTCTAAAAAGTGAATTTCATAAAATTTTCTTCCTAGACCAGAAATCAAACAGCGAGAGACTTTTGGTGCCAAAAAAAAAGTGGAAATTTGAACTTTCTAGAACATTCTAGGGTGGTTATTTGGGAAAATAAAAAGGGTTAAGTGGGGGTTTTAGAAGGCAGCCCTAATAGTGTAGATTGTGGCTCTGAATAGTAGTTTTTCTTTTTAGAGTTGATTTGTTGTAATGAATCAAGCCCATGAGGTTGTAGCATGTAAGCTTTGAATCTGCAATTTCATTTTTCTGAAAATAATTGAAAGTGAATCATTTTTTTGTCTCGCATCTTCTGTGTTGGTATTTTTTGTTGTGATTTTGTGGGTTTTGAGCGGTGTGGCCCTCATCAAATTATAGATTCTCACAGGTGTTGCTGCTTCATCCTCATTTTGGGAACTTTAGGAGCTCATATCTTGCTCCTATGGTAACATTTTTGGGTGCAGTTTTTTTTTTAAGTGCATTATTTTTCATGTACTTCACAGTGGTATGATCAAATTTATCTCATTTTGTAATAAAAATTGTACTTGATTCTATGGCCAAATTTGGCATTTGCATGTACCAAGATCAAAGACCACTTCACTATTTTTGGCAAGTGGCAACTGTAAATGCACTGCTCATAAAGTGCCAAGATCATATATTGTTGGGGGGGTTTCTTGATTGAGTAATTTGGGGGGGGGGGGTAATCTTGCAATGGTTGGTTGCATTCTTTTGCTTGGTTTGTGTTCTTGCAATGAGGAAATCTCAAATTGAACTCCTAACTCCACATAATTATGCTACATGGAGAAAATCAATATGGCATTATCTCATGATGAGAGGTCTAATAGGTCATCTAAAGGAAACCACTCAACAACCTACTGATGCTAAAGAATTGGAAAGGTGGGAGATTGATCTTGAGAAAACACTTGGATGCATATGTTCATTAGTCTCATTTGATTTACAATTTCATATTGAATCATGCAAAACACCTAAAGAAGCTTAGGAGACTTTTGAAAATTTGTATGGTAAAACAAATAAGATTAGGGGATATTAGATTGATAATGATTTGATGAATCTTGATCCTGAAAGTTTTGACCACATCCAAGACTACATCTCCAAAATCAAGCAACTAAGAACACAGTTGAAGGAATGCAACATTGATAAAGAGGATTTACAGTTGATTTTGAATGTGTTATCCAAGCTTGGTCCTAAGTATTCAGTGTTTGTTTTTGGCTTTCATACCCATCGACTCTCTATGGGAGCATCATATGTTGATCCTAAGTTTTATGAATTTGCAAATATCTTAATCCAAGAGGAAGCTAAGTTAATGAACATGGGTCTAATCAAGTCTTCCAAGTCACAAGCATTGGTGGCTAGTGAGTCTAAGGTACAAAAAGAATCAGGGAATCTTGATAAGAAGAAAAAGAAGAAAAAGAACAAGCCACATAAAGAATCAGAATCCTCATCCTCAAAAGGAGAATCATCTAAGAAGGAGATGCCTTTTTGTGCATATTGTAAGAAGGGTGGACATGAAGAAAACTATTGTTATAAGAAGGATATTGATGAGTTGAAAAATCTTCTCAAAAAGAATCACATTTATTTTCCTTCTAGAATGTCTGAATCTTCTTCTCCTTCTACTTCAAAACATTCTAAAAAGGAAAAAGGTCAAGCATCTACATTAGGAAATAAAATTCAGGCTCTTTGTGCCTTTTCAGGTCCAAGATCAAGGAGATGGCTTCTAGATTCAGGAGCATCTCATCATATGGCATCTTCATAGTCTATGTTCTCTTCATTTCAGCCTTGTACTACGTCTCCTATCTTGATGGGAAACAATACATACATGAGCGTAATTGGGAAGGGATCTATTAGTTTTGTGGACAACACTTTCCAGGATGTTTTGTGTGTTCCTCATTTGACTAACAATATTCTTTCCATCTATCAAATTACACATGGTGGAGATGGGAGAACTATGGAGTTCACACCTGATTCAGTCATCATTCAATACTTAGAGAGTCGAGAGATAATTGCTACTGGGGTGGTTGATCATTCATCTTGGTTGTTTACCTTTGCAAATTTTGCTTCTAATGGTGACATTGTTCCTTCGACTATTGATCGCAACTATGATTCAAAGGAGACATTTGGCTACTTGAACATGGGATTTCTCACATTAGAACCAGTTCTTGAGGTATGCATTTCATCTCCTCCATCTACTATTGTAGTTGATGATGCTTGTGTTGCTACAGTTTTGGCTCCTTGTGATTCAGTGCAACAAGACATACCTCATTGTCTTTTAGGTTTGGCTACTTGTGATGACTTCTTGACAGGTATTTTAGACTTGTTTGTGGAGTCTCATATTATAGATTTGGAGGACACCATTGATGACATTCATCTTCTCTTTGATGGAGAAGATCCTTCTTCAGTTGTTGTGGGGGAACACTTTGGCCCTCTTGTTCATTCTCTAAATGATCATTCTTTGCAGTTTGACATGAGTGTGGATAATTTTGGACAACATTTGGAGAAGGCTTCTTTGTTTCCAGAGGGGATATCTTTGTCTTTGGATCATTTTATACATTCATCTCTACTAGATGTTGGATTTTCCTCTTCAGCAGTGTGGCCTAGAATGCATGTTTGGATTGTGTCAAATTTTGACATTGACATGGAGACACTTAAGCATGATTCAAAGACATCATACACCATCTATATTCTTTACATCCTGCATACATTCATGGTTTTGTTTCTTCCTAAGGGGAGGGATGTTGCTCGATAAGATTGGATCATCTTTATCATTCAATGTCGAGCTTCTACCATCATTGTAGGAGACTCAACATTGAGGAGGGGCTGCCTTGTCTCTCTTCTACTTCTCTCTTATGGGGGGGTATTTTCCCTCACTTGAGTTTTTTACCTTCTCATTCTTCATTGAGAGTATTTCAATTTTTGTATTTCATCTCTCTTTTGGGGAGGAGTTTTGTCCCACTAGGTTTTCTCCTTTTCTTCGTTTGTGAGAGATTTCATTTCATCTGCATATGTACATGGGTACCTAACATGGCCTAGTATTCGGGACCCATCTTTGCATCTTTCTGTCATTTGCATAATAATCTGCTACTCCCTAAGTTGCACTTAAGGGGGGGTGTTGGTGTAAATAAAGTCTTGTACCTAGTTCATTCATTACTAGGGGACTTATTTACAAATGTTAAGTTTACTTAGGTCATAGGAAGAAATATTTCTAAAAGGTGTTAGTTGGCATTAGTTGTCATCTTATCTTTTGACTTGTAACACATGTGAACCTAGGTAAGTGTGACGAGTTGTCTCATGTCATATGATTAAGACACTTGTCATAATCCTATGACATTTTGCATCTCACCTTGGCTATATAACCAAGGGGTCTCTCTCATTATAAAATATCATCTCATATCATTGAATCATATTAATAAGAATATAGTTTATTCTTGTCATATTCATATTCTCTCTTTTGTGCTTTCCATTTGGCCTCTAGGTCTTGGTAGCCATAGTCAATTCTAACAAATCTAAACACTTCTTGAACAAATTTTCTTGCTATGACAGGTGCTCCATTAGTTAGGTTCCCTGGTATAAAATGTGCCACTTTTGTAAGCTTATCTACTACCACCAAAATGACATTGTGCTTATTCCTTGACATAGGCAATCCTTGCACAAAGTCCATACTTATGACTTGTCACTTCTTCTCTAGTATATCATGTGGGTATAACAAGCCCACGAGATGATGATGCTCAAATTTCACACTTTGACACTCAAGACACCTTGCCACAAAACTAGTGACATCACCTTTCATTCCCTTCCTGAAGTATAATGGTTTAACATCAGCCATCATTTTCATCACTCTAGGATGTCTAGAGTACAGTGCTTCGTGTATTTCCTTCCATACCAAATTTATTATTTCCTTTACGTCAAGTACATACATTCTCCCCTTATATCTAAGTAATCCATTAGGATCAAATTGAAAACCTTCATAGCTAGAATCTTGTGGAATATTAGTGAGTGCTTGCTTAACTTGCAAATAATACTCATCCTCCTTGCACTTTTGAAGTACTTTTCCCTTAACATCAGTTTGAATTGCTACTATAGAAGCAATGTGTCAAGTCTTCAACTTAATTTGTCGACAACTCAATTTTCTTTTCCCTTAATATAACTAATGTTAAAATCATAGTCAACTATTAACTCTAACCATCTTCTTTGCCTAGCATTCAAATTAGGTTGAGTAAAAAGGTACTTTAGCCTATTATGGTCAAATTTCAACTCAAAGGGTTTTCCTAGCAAATAGTGCCTCCACATTTATAATGCATGAACCACAACTGCCAACTCTAAATCATACAAGGCATATGGTTTCAACTTCCTAGATTCATAAGCAATTACTTACCCATCTTGCATCAACACACCTCCTAACCCTTCTTTGCATGCATCTGTACTAACCATAAAGTTACCTTTAGGATCTGGTACTTTTAAGATTGATGCAGTGGTTAATTTATGCTTGAGTAGGTCAAAAGCCTCTTGACACTTCTTAGTCCATTCAAATCTCTTTTCTTTCTTTTGAAAAGAAATAATTGGAAAACGATCTTAGAAAAGTTTGCAACAAACTTCCTATAATACCCTGCTAAACCCATGAAACTTCTTACCTCCGACACATTCTTAGGTATAGGCCACTCAATTAATACTTTAATCTTAGCTAGATCTATGACTATTCCATCTACCGAAATCACATGACCTAAATAATGTACCCTCTTTTGGAAGAATGTACACTTGGAAAGTTTACCATACAACCTATGTTCTCTCAAACGTTGTAGGACCATTTCTAAATTCTTGCAATGTTCTTCCTCATTTCTAGAATAAATAAAAATATCATCTAGAGAAACTAGTGCAAATTTGTTGAGGTAATCCCTAAACACACTATTCATTAGATTCATGAATGTTGTAGGTGCATTTGTTAAACCAAAAGGTAAAACTGTGAAGTTCTCATAGTGTCCATATTTGGTTTTGAATGTTGTTTTAAAGATATCTTCATCTTTAACCCTCATTTGGTGATATCCAAATCTCAGATCTATTTTAGAGAATACGGCAACACCCCTCATTTGATAAAAAAAAGGTTGTCAATGCATGGCAACAAATACTTGTTCTTAATTGTAGCTTTGTTAAGTATACAATACTCGATGCACAAATGCAATGTACCATCCTTCTTCTTAACAAAGATGACTAGTGCTCCCCAAAGTGATACACTTGGCCTTATTAGTCCTTTCAACAAAAAATCATCCAATTGTGTCTTAAGTTCCATAAGTTCAGTGGTTTTCATCCTCCAGGGTACCTTAGAAATAGGTTTTGATCCTGGAATAATATCTATAGAGAAGTCAAATATTCTTTTCAGAGGCAACCCTGGTAACTCCTCTGGAAACACATCCAAAAGTTTCCTTAGTATTAGATAATTCTCCATATCCAATTTTCCAGTTTCATCTATTTCACCATCTATTCTTCAACCAACCCACAAATTAAAAATGTTTGAAAAAGTTCTGTTGCGATTTCTCGGGGCAATCCGCATTGATACAACGAGAGAAGGGGACCTACAACAATAATAGAACGACCTATATAATCCACCCGTTTTCCAAGTAAATTTTCACGAAATCTTCCTTCTTTACCTTGGATGAAATCTAAGAACGATTTATAAGGTCTGTCATGTCTATCTTTCACCGGTTGCGCGCCTATACTATTATCAAGAAGTGCATCTACAACTCGTTGGACTAATCTCTTTTGATCACCCAATAAATCCAAAATTAGAAATCCATGAGTTTCTTTTATTAAATGTGAAAGACTATTATTTCAACGGATAACTGTTAGATAAAGTTCATTGAGATCCGAAGTAATAACTCCATCTCTATCCTTCCCTAGGCATCCCTTGGAATTTAACTTGATTCCCAAAATCATCTAGGCATTATATAGTCTTAGCATGGTAGTCTACCTTAGCCCTATATTTCCATAACCAATTCATACCCAGGATAACTTCATATGATCCTAGAGGTGTGACATAAAGGTTAACTTATGTAGTAAAACTAGGTAGTTCTATCCTAGCCTCGAATAGACATTGATCCACCTTTGCTCTTGTCTGGATTGTATACTCTACATTCTAAGACATTGCCATGTGTACCACCTTTCTAGATAATTTTTTAGCTATTCTAGGTGAAATGAAATTCTCAATTGCATCAGTATCAATAAAATTAGAAATAGGTAAGCCAAACAAAATACTTGGTGTTTTGATTGGAGTTACTTGGTACTCTGCCTAACGATCATCCACTGCCGCATGTATCTTATGCTGAAACATTGCTTGTTGAGTGGGTAATGGATTACCATATGGTCACGATCCAAAAGTTTTATTAGGACACTCACTTGCATAGTGATCCACTTTGCATATAAAACATCCTATAGGTGGTCCTCTTTTCCCTATGGTTTCTCCAAACTTCTTGGTATTTTCACTAGCCTTATTGGTATTACCCATGCTAGAATCATTCCTTTTCTGTTATCTCCTAATCTCTTTTCCATTATTGCAGAATCTTTTCCCCTTTTTCCTTGGAGCATTTTGCATCGATTCCTCCTTCTTAGGAACTATCTTGTTAGGAACTTCCACATCTTTCTTTTGCTCCCTTCTTTCTTGATGAGTGGAATTAACTCTAAGCTTTTGCTCTTGCTTAATTGCTTTTTCATATACAAGATCCATTATTGTCAAACCATGCATATCCAATTCTCCTCCAATTTGACTATTGAGTCCCATTATAAATTTCCTAATACGGAAGCACTCATCCTTATGATATATGGGAACATAGTGCAGAATTCAGGTGAACTTCTCCCAGTATTCGTTAATTGTTATGTTACATTGCTTCAAACCCTAGAAATCCAAAAGTTTTTGGTCATAGTAAAGTTATGGTAACCATATTTTTCTCCCCATGTTAGCTTCCATGAGTTGATATTAAGTTCCAACTTCTTGTTCATCCAGCAGTTAGAGGCTTTCATTGCTAATTGATATGCACTCCATGCGGATTTAGTAACCTCATCATAGTTTCGTATTTCAAAATAATTTTCCATTTGTACAATCCACACCTCAGCCTCATCACCTCTAGCACTTACGTCAAGCTTAGGTGGAATAACCTTCTTCATGTCCTTGGAAAGTTTAGATGCTACAAGCTTCTTATTCCTTTCCACATATGGCACAAGTTATTTTTCCTTCTCATGATTATGGGTTTCATTATGCCCATGGGAAGAATTTTCTTCCTCATGATTATTAAGGGGTACTTCCTTTTCTACCCTATCCTTAACTCTTTTTTGTTCAAGGTTAGCCAAGCTTGCCAAGATTTGGTCAAGCCTAGCCTCTACTCTAGTGGTTCCTTGTCCAACCTCCTAACTTCCATCAGGATTAGTTCATGTCAATTAAGTCAATACATTTTATGACCACAAGGAAAAGGTATTGGGATTTTTAGAGAAATATAAATGGAAAGCTCAAGGATTATGACCTATTATCATCTCATACCTTATATTTATTTGATTGGAAGATCAAACAATATTATCATTGATGCCTTGGAAAAGGATAGGCGGATAATTTGATAGGGAAGATCATTGTCTATGGGATAGACAAAGGAAGATAATTGTCTATGGGATTGGCAAGGGAAGATCTAGATTACTCATGAATTGGAGGAAAGTGTCTCTACACTCCTATTGTAGAGATAGATCAATCTGTTTATGTCGGTAAAATTGACATAATGTTCTAGTGGATAGACTCATCAAAGTAATCAACGCTTTTTGGAAACTTGATTTATAGGTTTTTGGTCCTATTGTTACTTAGAAAATACTTCTACAACAAATAAAACACATAGGTGGCACCAATTCCTATTCTATTTCTTTCACATTTGGTACCATAAAACTCAGTCAACTTCCAAATTATGACAACAGGTTTCTATTGACCCATCTGGTAAATGAATCAACATAAGTAGTTAAATACGTAAGATAAAGTCAAGGCTGGTTTTACTCATGGCGTCGACTAAGTCAAAAATTTCAACCCTTCTATTATTGCTGAAAATATATGTCTAGTAGTGTGATGACCTTTGGCTCCACTGTCAGTTCACCGTGATCCAGTATTACATGCTAGGAAGAGATTGTGGGATTACAAGATCTAGTTATGTAGGACACAACACTATACTCAGTTGGTTGTCGTTATTGGTTACTCTACCAATATCTTCATTGAAGGGAAGGGCCATCTATCGAATGATAGATGTGCGGGGATTGCATTAAGAGTTTGTGGTTGGCAGAAAAGCGTTTGAGTGATGCTTCTCCTCCACAACAAGCGACAAAAGAACCAAGATTTGAAAGGAATGATCCTGGACCGTCTTACAACTATTTATTCTAAATATCTTTGAGCTGTGTTTGTGGGTAATAAGTAAGTCATACCTAGTTGTATGTATGCATTTGAGAGTCTTGTTTACTTTTGCATGCATTGGGTGATGTTTATCTATTTGAGATTTTGAGATCTTTCTTGTGCTATTATGATTATATTGACAAGTGGGATGTACATGGAAGTATGTTTATATATATGCACAAATAGCTAAAAACATTGGAATTTTTCAACCATTATCTTTTGGTAAGGTTTACGCATTGTTGTGTAATGAGCTCATAGGTTTCAATGCTTGAACCTAGTAGCTCTGATAAACATATGATAAACATACTTCCACCCATCTCCTACTATACTTACACTAAAGATCATTGGAGCTATGTATGTAAATGTATGTATTCTTGTATTGTTGTAACTTGTGAAGTTATTGTAATGAAATGCAATATTTATTGTAATTGAATATGGCATCTTGTTCATATATTCTCAATAAAAGAAAGACAAATTTTATTGCAATGACTTGTTACCTAATTTACTTACTCGCAAGGTATAAATTTAGAAATTTTTACTGCATTGAAGGTTGGCATGTTACATGTTCTACTGAGGGTCATTTGTCACATACACTACTCAGGGTCGATTTGACTTAAGGCTATCTTAAGCTACGCATAGATATTTCCTTAAATGGATAGTTCATGATTCTAGATAACTTATAACCATATTAATCTACTTTGAATAAACCTACTTAACTAGTAAGTTCACAAGGTAGGTGTTTCTATTCAATGGATAGCCCTTCATTCCAAAGATAACCTATATACTTGGATAACCCTACTTACAAGTAAGTAAACAACTCCCTCCCATACTAGATTATCTCTCATGGGATTAAACACAAGCTTTTCTAGTTAAATAATGAATATTAGCTTGTATGTTACCTATAATATGTATGTTCCTTGGTGTAGCAGAAGCATGGTGGGCCCATAACCCACATGTCCCAAGATCAAAACTTGGCTTTGATACCACACATAACATACTAACCCTTCTATGAAGTAAAAATTTCTAATTTTACACCAAATGAATAAATAAACAAGTAACAAACCATTGCAATAAAAAAAATTCTTTTCTTTATTGATGATTTCCAATCAAGATGCATAACATAATACAACATGAATTCCTTTTCATTTCATATAATACATCAATGTAAGAAAACATACATTTACAAACATAGCTCAAAGAGCTTTAAAACAAATAGTTGTAAGACGGTTCAGGATCCTTCCTTTCAAATCTTGGTTCTTCTGTCACCTACTGTGGAGGAGAAGCATCACTCAGGTGCTTTTCCGCCAACCACAGACTCATAATGCAGTCCCTCACACATCTATCATTCGATAGATGGTCCTTCCCTTCGAAGAAGAGATTGATAGAGTAATTGATAATGACAACCAACTGAGCATAGTGTTGTGTCCTACATAACTAGATCTTGCAATCCCATAATATTTGTCTAACATGTAATACTGGATCACAGTGAATTGACAGTGGAGCCAATGGTCATCACACTACTTTGATCAAAGTGTTTCATTCAGTATGTTCTACTGAGGGTCATTTTTCACATACACTACTCAGGGCCGATTTTACTTAAGGCTATCTTAAACTACACATAGGTATTTCCTTCAATGGATAGTCCATCATCCCAGATAACCTACAACCATATTAATCTACTTGGAATAAACTACTTAACTAGTAAGTACACAAGCTAGGTATTTCCTTCAATGGATAGTCCATCATCCTAGATAACCTATATACTTGGATTACCCTACTTACTCATAAGTACAAAAAATCCCTCCCATACCAGATTATCTCTCCTAGGAGTAAACACAACCTTTCCTAGTTAAATCAATAACTTAGCTAAGTGTACCATATGTTCCTTTTATGTTCAATCATACCTAGTATATAATACTTATGATAAACACCCATCTCCTACTATGGATTAAATACAAAACACATAACATACCTCACGTTCAAACATATCTAATATAATTAAATACCTATGTTGTCAACATATCTAGTATAATTAAATACCTATGTCAAGCATCCTCTTCGACATATCTAGTATAATCAAACACTTGTGTCAATAAATCTCTCCTATCATGGAGTACTTAAAAACACATTAATAAAACAACATAAAAGCTTTAACTTCCTTTTCATAATCATCTAAATTCCCTAATGCATATACTGCTCAAGTCGATTCAACCACCAGATGGGTCGATGGAAACTTGTCATAAAATGGAAGTTGATTGAGTTTAACTACGCCAAATTTGTAGAAAATGGAATTAGAAATGGTACCACCTTTAAGTCTGAATTGTTGTAGATGTCTTCTCATTGTGACAATTTGAATTATACATATGTTGATTGAATAAATCTTTAGATTGTTGTCACAAAACAAGTCAACATGTAGGTGAATAAGTTGAGTATTAGCTTGATAATTCACCACCTTTCTGATAGATTTCATGTGTTGCTTTGCATGAATCTTGCTATCCATTAACATGCCTAAACTTTAGGTTGTGAGGTTGCTTGGTTGCTTTATAAATAGTTGAACCTTCTCATTTGTGAAGGACACATTCTTTCCCAAGAGATTATACATCTTTTGTAGTTCATTATTTCTAAGTTATTTCCAATCATACTTGCCTTATTTTATGAGTGAGATATAGAGAGTGTTCTATTGTGAGTAAGAGGTAACATTGTTGTTTAAGAGAAGTAAGCTATCAACAAGTGAGATAGAGTTGTTTGTGAGAAGCTTATTATCAAGCTAATTGTTGTTGGAGAGGGATGCATTGCTATCTTTAGTTTGGATAAGTGATAACATGCATGAGGATCTCTTCTTCTTTGATTATTTTACTTTTGAAAGATACCATAACCAAGCAAGATACCCCAAAACCCACAAAAAAGGAAAAGCTATCAACTATAATATGAACAAATGGAAATGATAATAGAAGGGTTGAAATATTTGACTTGGTCAACGCCATGAGTAAAACCAACCTTGAATTTATCTTACATGTTTAACTACTTATGTCGATTCATTTACTAGATGGGTCGATAGAAACCTGTTGTCGTAATTTGGAAGTTGACTAAATTTTATGGTGGTCCAAATATGAAGGAAATAGAATAGGAATTGGCACCACCTTTGTGTTTGATTTTTTGTAGAAGTCTTTTATGAGTAATAATTCAAATTATGCATATGTTGATTGAATTAGTATTTGGATTGTAACCCTGAGTAGTGTATGTGGCTTGCATGCATGGTTGAGATGTATTTTCCAATATATGCATTAGAGAATGTAGATTATTTTGAAAAGGAAGTTAAAGCTATTATGTTGTTTTCATATTGTGTTTTTAAGTACTGCATAGTAGGAGATGGGTGTTTATCATAGGTGTTATATACTAGGCATGATTGAACATGAAAAGCACATATGGTGTATTTAGAGACATTTGTTCATGAGGCCATTTATCATCTGGTGGTGTCCGTGGTACATATGCCGTAGACTCCTTACTCGAAGAAATCACTATTGCTTTAGCCAGTGGTAGAACTCTAGGATTCCTCAAGATGAATGCCATACTAACACTTTCTTCTGAAGGCATATCCTTGGAAAGTGGTAATGACTCAGACTTTTCTGGTGAGATGGTTGGTAGGTAATTGTACATAGCCTCCATCTTCATATCATTGATTCGAGAAAGTGCATGACTAAAGGTTTCAGTGTCACTCAACCAAATAAAATTATCGTACTTGGTTCCCTCTATGGTTCTAACAATGGCTTCTTTTTCCTTCTTGGCCTTGAGGTAGCGCTCATTTTCGATTACTGACTTTCGAGCTGTTAATCTGAGACGCACCATCTTGGCACAAGGATTCACAACATTAGATAATGTTGGACAGAAAGAATGGTGAGCTCATAGGTTCCAGAGCTAAACCTGGTAGCTATGATACCACATGTAATGTATTAACCCTTTTATGAAGTAAAAATTTCTAATTTTACACCAAACAAGTAAATAAACAAGTAACAAACCATTGCAATAAAAAAAATTATTTTCTTAATTGATAATTTCCAATCAAGATGCATAACATATTACAACATGAATTCCTTTTCATTTCATATAATACATCAATATAAGAAAACATACATTTACAAACATAGCTCAAAGAGATTTAGAACAAATTGTTGTAAGACAGTCTAGGATCCTTCCTTTCAAATCTTGGTTCTTTTGTCGCCTATTGTGGAGGATAAACATCACTCAACTGCTTTTCCGCCAACCATGGACTCATAATGTGATCCCACGCACATTTATCATTCGATAGATGTCCCTTCCCTTCAACGAAGAGATTGGTAGAGTAACCAATAACGACAACCAATTGAACATAGTGTTGTGTCCTATGTCTCGCACTCACAAAAGGATATGAATATCACAGTGAAACTTTCCTGGGAATTGGACATTCTGACAGGTGACTAATATCTTTCTGTGGACATTCATTTACTTGTCAAACCAGGGGACGTAGAATTTAAATGGCGCAGCAAAATATATGCACTAGGAATTTGTTTTGGTCAAATCTTAGCAAAAATACATACTGGAAAGAAATTCTATCTAAGCTACAGAATGGTAATGCATTTTAACTCAACTATGCTTGATTAAAAGAAAGCTATGAAAGCACAAACCATGAACTCATGCTGCAGAATAGTCATGGACTCTATGCTGCAGTTTTGCGAAAACTTCAAAAGATGAAAGCTAATTATCAGCAGAAAGAACATCTAACTAATTAACTAGATACTTACTAAGTGGGCCCCCTTAGCAAGCATCTACTAATTACACAATGGAACTCAAACTTCATCTTTTATTCATGAAAACAGAACGAAATACATTGTCTTGTTGGTGTGAAAACTAACAACAAGCTCCGCCTGGTCAAACAGATTCTGTCTTTCATTATCATACTGATTCTTACATGATCTCTGCTACTCTGTTTCTATCTTACCTAAAAAATCATCTATTACTCATTCTATTCATCTTCTACCACTACCTCGCGCAGGAGGAGTATCTTATTTTTAAATTAAAAGAACAACTAACTAACTAACTTCATCAAAGAAAGATGTAAAGTATATCCCTGAATCAAGGAACAAACTTCATAAATGAATTTATGTGTTCAACCCGATAGAGAATCTAGCGCTCCACTCTCTCCAGATTGACTTTCCATTAAAAATCTTTCCAAATCGGTAAAGAGTCTTTGGCGGAGCTTCCTCAAAGTCTGCAGGAAATGGGCTTTACTGCAAGGCCGAGATCGGCTGCGCTTGACTCGATCATTCTTCAACAACCTGCGAAACAAAAGGTAACAGACGCGCAAGAAAAGGCATATGGTACATACACAATATCTATTCATTAATCACACATTTCAAATCTACTTCACCATTCAAAAACTGTATACGATATACCAGCCATTTTCGGGAGTCAACAGGGCAATAAATGCAATCAAGTCAACACAATAGGCTGTAGGAATATAAAAGTGTCTTGCTACAGGATATCCCCATAAAAAGGTTTCAACAAAGTTTAAACAGCCATGAAATAGCAAAAAATGAAGTCATTTAAAAGTTTATCATAACATCAAATTATGAGCATATTTTAGGCTCATCATCCTACATAACTAGATCTTGTAATCCCACAATCTTTGTCTAGCATGTAATACTAGATCACAGTGAACTGATAGTGGAGCCAAAGGTCATCACATTACTTTGACCAAAATGTTTCATTTAGTATGTTCTACTGAGGTTCATCTATCACATACACTACTCAAGGCCGATTTGACTTAAGGCTATCTTAAGCTACACATAGGTATTTCCTTCAATGGATGGTCCATCATCCTAAATAACCTACAACCATATTAATCTACTAAGAATAAACCTACTTAACTAGTAAGTACACAAGCTAGTTATTTCCGTTCAATGGATAGTCCTTCATTCCAAAGATAACCTATATACTTGGTTAACCCTACTTACTCGTAAGTATTTAGATTCCCTCCCATACTGGATAACCTCTCCTAGGAGTAAACACAAGCTTTCCTAGTTAAATCAATAACTTAGCTAAATACACCATATGTGATTTTCATGTTCAATCATACCTGGTATATAATACCTATGATAAACACCCATCTGCTATTATGGAGTACTTAAAAACATAATATGAAAACATCATAATAGCTTCAAATTCCTTTTCAAAACAATCTACATTCCCTAATGCATATATTGGAAAAGACATCTTAACCATGCATGTAAGACACATCAATCAAAGTAAAATAACAATGAAGAAGAGATCCTCATGCCTGTGATTGCATATCAAACTTAGAAATACAACAATGCAACCCTCTCCAACAACAATTAGCTTGATAATCAACTTCTCACAAACAACTCTATCTCACTTGTTGAAAGCTTACTTCACTCAATAGCAATGCTACCTCTTTCTCACAATAGAACACTCTCTATTTCTCACTCATATAATAAGACAAGTATGACTGGTAATAACTTAGAAATAATGATATGAAAAAGATGTATAATCTCTTGGAACGAATGCATCCCTCACAAATGAAATGGTTCAACTATTTATAGAGCAAACAAGCAACCTTAAAGCCTATAGATCAGGCATGTTAATGGACAACAAGTTTCATGCAAAGCAATACATTAAACCTATTAGGAAGGTGGTGAATTCTCAAGTTAATACTCAACTTATTCACCTATAGGTTGACTTGTTTTCTTGATAGCAATCCAAAGACTAATTCAATCAGCATATGCATAATTTGAATTGTTACTCAGAAAAGACTTCTACAACAAATCAAACATAAAGGTGGCACCAATTCCTATTCTATTTCCTTCACATTTGGCACCATAAAACTCAGTCAACTTCCAAATTATGACACCAGGTTTCTATCGACCCATCTCGTAAATGAATCGACATAAGCAGTGAAATACGTAAGATAAAGTCAAGCATGGTCTCATTCAAGATGTCGACCAAATCAAACATTCTACAACCAACAATATCAAAAATAATGCTACGCCATATATAGTGTGCCATTTACTATGATAATCGATTTCCACTAGTAGTCAAAAGCTATTAAATCAACTTCCATTGACATGGTCAATATCGACCTTCATTCCATAGTCTCTATCGACTATAAAACAACCTTTATATATAATCTACTTTAATAAATAAGAGATAGTCAAATTCTAATAACATATATATATTATGCTAGACCAATCATTATGTGGAGGTGGAGGCTACATTCATTAGTGTTAGATATGCTATCAATAAAGGATACTCCAAATTATCGGTGGAAGGCGACTCCATGAACATTATAAATTATCTGCATGGCACTCATCCTTTGAGTTGGAATGTCAACCAACTTATCAAGGATACGATAATTATGTTGCAATCTTATGATTAGACCTACGTCTCTCACATTTATCGAGAAGGAAACTTGTTGGAAATTTTTTTTGCCAACAAGGCTGTCAACTTAAATGAATTTCATTCATGGGAGGAGGGATCGATCCTTCCCGAGAAAGCTAGGTGTTTATTAAGAAATGATGGCGTGGGGTGAGGTGATGCGACATGTATGGTCTAGTACCTTCCTTTAGTTTGCACGCTTTGTGGGTGTTTGGTGGATCTTTAGTCTTCAGTTGAGTTGTTTTCACAAGGGTTCTATGAGTCTTGTGTCGATGGCTATGGGTGGTGACAAGAGCCGAATCGAGCCGCACTCTTGTGGTAACATTTAGAGAAAGAAGAAACTCTGGAATATTTTGAGCCATGGGAATTTCACTCCATTTTTGGAGAGATTGCGCGGGCATGACCCTAATGCCTCGACACAATTTGTTTCTTTCTGGCATAATCATAAGCTCAAGGTTAAAGGTCTGGAAGTGGAGGTTAATGAGGACTTGGTAGCCACTGTCACGGGGATGTCGATTGTGGGTCAAAAGTTTTTCAAGGATAAAAAAAGTAATGAGGAGGCAATGGTCCAGTTTTTTAAACATGATGAGAGGAAGCAATTAATCAAATTGGAGAGCTAGGGTTATGAGAGAACTTCCCTCAAGAAAATATGGACGAGTGTTGCTGAGGTCCTAATGCGTTACATGACTCTAGAAGGGAGGTTTAGGGCTATTCTTGGTCACCATTTTACTCTCCTCAACTATTTTAGACATGGTTTGTTCATTCCATTTCCTTTTTTTCTATTATCTTCTTTGGAGGTCTCGGTGTACTCTCATCTAAAGAATAGGAGGGCTCCCGTCCTCCATGAAGGGCTTATCTTATTAATCATGGAGTACATCAAGGCTCTTATCCTTGCTCCAACCATCAAGGGAGAGGAAAAAGTTGTAAGTGATTTTTCTAGGTCGTCGGGTTCGAAGTCCCCTTTGGAGGAGGAGGAATGGAATGAAGATGAGGAGGATGCTTATCCTACGGCTGAGACTACATATTTGAAGAAGAAGAAGGTGGTTGGTGCTAAGTGTAACAGGATTGCTAAGTGGCTGGCCCTTTCTGAGAGTGAGGACATGAAGGTGGGGTTGGGTGGTTCTTCTCCCAAGTCTATGGAGGTGGTTGTTGGTAAAGTTGTTGTTGGTGGTGGTTCAGAGGTGGGGACATAGGGTAATGCTGAGGGTTTGGTTGATAAACTGAGAAGGCTATCAAAACGTATTGCTAACTTAAAGAACAAGGCCTCTGAGGTTTCGACCAAGGTCCCAAATGTGGTAGGTGAGGATAAGGATGTTGATGAAAAGATGATGGCCATTAAGGATTCTCCCATACAGGACTTGCCCAAGGAGGAGTAGGACAAGGAAATTAGGGGTTTGGATGAGGAGGATGTGCAAAAGAATAAAGCCAAACAAGAGCCTTTGAAGGTAAATCCTCTTTTTGAGGACTTTTCTTACCTTGATGATGATGTTACTTCCATGTTTGATTTACTGTATATGGCTAGGGATGGGGCCACCAATACCTTTAAGTTGGCTAAATGGACTCTTTAGGAGTTCAATAAGATTAATATTAAAATAAGAGGCTTAAAGGAGAATATGAAGAATGTTCTGAAGGGTTTAGTGTTGGACATTCTTATAGACAAAATGGTGGACCTTGAAGGTTCCTATCATGACTTTAAGTCTCTGTGTGATGAAAGATTAGCGGCTTTGGAAGCCAAGGTTTTAGGCATAAATACGAACATCAAGAAGTTAATGCAGAAATGCCATATCTTTGTCAAAAACAGTGCAAACTCCCTAGAAGTCCTTTTCAGGAAAATAAGTGAGCTCAGGGAGGATCAGGTTTATTTCTCTGAGCTTATCGAGAAAGAGTATGCGACCAAGGGAAAGGGTAAAAAATTTGCTAAGGATGATGACAAAGGTTTTGATGGTAGAGGGTTGGCTGATTGGAAGAAAACATTTGATGTTGAGAAGGAGCTTCCATATATAGTCGAGAGGCACATAAACTAGCAGATTAAGGTCCCAACACTTTAAGTGGCTTGAATTAGAGTGTGGTCTTTTCTTTCTTGCTTTCTATTTCCTGCTGGGTGTAGGTTTCTTTTAGGTTATTTTGTTGTTTTGTGGCTGATGGGTGTTGTCAGTGGTTATTTTTCTTACTTTTAGTATAACACTTGCCAGTTGGTGTTTTTTGGCTGTTGGGTTACTATTGGTGGTCTTTTGAAAATATTTCTTGGCAGCATTTTGTATCCTTGATTGTAAATGGTTTCGGGTCCCTTCAAAACCTATTTGTCCCTATAATCAAAACATATATATTATGCTAAATATATATTATATATATATGTATAATATATATTATATACATATATATTTAAATACTTTACATGTATATATATATATATATATAATAAATACAAATCAACTTTTTACTTGGATAGCATTGTGAACCATATATGTGTGTCTTTTCTACATAAATATATGGGATATGATATGATATGCAAACTTTTTTTTATAGGTTTTATAATAAAAAAATCATTTTTGTATTATTACATTTATTTGTTTAAGAATAATGGATTAAGAAGTATTTATTAAGTCAAAGTTATTTTGGATACAATCTATATATATATATATGAGTACATGCAAGATAGTATATAATAAACATATTATACTGGATGTATGCATATATATATGTGTGTGTATAAATGTATATGCTTCTATGTACACGTATATATAAGTATATCATATCGATGCATCTGTATGAGCATGTCCATTCGCTAGCGTACGTGTGTATCAATATACATATACATATGGATACCTGTATATACTATACACATATATATGTTCACACCCTATTCATATATAGCCAATCACGGTTACCATCATATTGATAAGTGTTTACATGTGGTATATCTATACATGTGCATATACATGTCATTGGATCCTATTGACATGCATGTGCATATATATAAACATACTTCCACGTACATCCCACTTGTCAATATAATCATAATAGCACAAGAAAGATTTCAAAAGCTCAAATAGATAAACATCGCCTAATGCATGTAGAAGTAAACAAGACTCTCAAATGCAGACATACAGCTAGGGATGACTTACCTATTACCCACAAATTGACTCAACTCAATCTTTCTAATGTGGTGTGTGTATATGCTCAAGTAGTTTACTTTTAGCAGTTACCTGACCAAGATCTTCTCCCGAGTGATACTTCCCCTCTACCTAGAGGAATGGAACACATACCTGCATCCACTAACACATGTACACAATAGTCAATTGTTCATAACATATGCAGTATACATAATCATCTCCAAAGTTAGAATGATAATAATTCAATAACCTTTCATTCACTTATATGCAATATTTCACCATGAATAACATCAACTGAGATAACATCAAATGAGACAATCATCATATGAGATAACATTCATATTGATAACAAGGTACAAACATACTTTATTCATCTCCAGAATTCACATTACATTCAAGTTTACCCTATGTAGTAATAGTAAATAGTAACTCTACATTTGGGGTGTAACACTTAAAGTGTGAAAAATTTCACTTGTCACCTTTGGAGTTATATTTAAGGGATAACTCTAGTTCATTTTTTGAAATAAACATATCTGATCACACCTAGAATTCACAAGAGAATCTCATTTCTACATTTAATCAAGCATTAATCAAAGTGTTTATCACCATACTTATTTCTTTCATCATCACCTAAACCATATATTGCACACTTGCCTATTATTTTTCATTTTTAAATTTTTTTGACTTAGATTCTTATGGGTTTGATCAAAGGGAGACATAATTCCTTGTCATTAACAAACTCCCAACCATATAAAACCAAGCTTTTATGTAGGCAATCAGTGTAAACATCTACACATATTAAGATTGAATACTGATAGAAATATAGAGATATTAATTGAATTGGTAGATCAAATCTATGGTTGCACAATCAATCCAATAGTCATAGAAGTGACTTGCAAGGATATTTACAAAGAATTTATAGATTCTAAAACATTTTTCTAACTAATCCCAGTTTTTATGTGCAAGGGTGAATCACTTATAACCATTTCTCATAATTTACCTATATTAAATTTCCAAATAAATAAAATTATTTTATTTGTTCAATTTTTATGCATTTATTTTAAATAATTAATTATTCCAACTTTTTTATCTAAAATAAATTTTAAATGTTTATATTATTTATTTATTAATTTATCCTCAATGCTTATATTATGGTCTTCCAATTCACACTATGGAGAAGGGCTCTACTATTCCATTGGGTTTGAGCATTGAGAAGGCAAAGGGCAATTATGCTTCATGTCATGGTTTTTCACTCTCTCCCTATTTCGTGTGTGCCATTGTTCCTTCTACAAAGGAGAGTCTCCAAGGTTTGGAGGACATGTCCCTTCTTGACAAACCAACTGGTGAGAGCCCCCTACATTGTTAGGGATCATTTTTTGGGGTTGGGCTTATTATTTTTTATGCTCAAGGGGCATCTTTTACATCTCATTTTGAGCCTCTATACTATGCTATATTTTTCTCTACATTTTAATTATGATGCTAAAAATATGAATTATGAACAAATAGAACATGATGATGAATCAGTTTTAATATGATTTGGATATTGTTTTACTTAATGAACATATTAAATTGAATTATATTAAGATGAAATTGAATTCTAAACTTTATGTTTTATTGATTTATTATAATATATAAATATGTTTCTAGACTAACTACCTTGCTAGTTTGATGAGGTAGATGCAAGAGATTTTGTTTTCCCCTGAAGCATTGTCAGAAAGAGAGCAATAGATCTAGATGGAAACACCAAGACCATCATCATTCTGAGAGCATACACACACTCATATAATTTATTTTGATTGCAATTCAACTATATATATTCGTCATGAAATGTCTAGTTGTAGCACATTAGTTGTGCTTGTTTATATATTCACGATCTTGCAATGATGTATTAGTTGATTTACCTACATATTATTGTCTATGGTGTTTTTTCATTAGATATAATAAATTTAAAAAGGCAAACATGCTTTATATTGAAAAACATTATTCTATGCAAAACAACTTTACAGAAAAGGATTTATAGATATGGAAATATGTGTATATTCAGTTTTGAATCCCTTTATGCATATATTCCTATAGCTAACATTGATATATATTCAGTTGAGAAAGATAAATATACATACAAATATATACACATGATATTAAGTTTACATATTTGATGAGTAAATGTATACATGTATTTATACATACATACACACACACACACATACATACATACATACATACACATTCATTTATATTCAATTGGCGAGCATTGAGGAAGGTGAAAATCAATTATGAGTACTTTCAATTAATGCGACATACTTCAATTTACTAACTCCATGAAGTGGAGAATAAGGGGGGCATGCACATTAAAACTCCACTTGACATAAAGTTAAGAGAGTCTTTATTGCTCCCAAGGTCAATGCAAAGAGTGGAGGCTTATGGAGAGCATGCAAAAGAATATGGGAGATAGAATAGGCGCTTGGACATGGAATAAAGGGAAGAAAATGAGAGAGAGAGAGAGAGAGAGAGAGAGAGAGAGAGAGAGAGAGAGAGAGAGAGAGAGAGAGAGAGAGAGAGAGAGAAGAAAAAGAGAGCATAGGGATTAGAAAATCCTATGTGGACATACATTGCAAATTCAATATAAAACTATAATTATGAATTTAGTATTTCATTATGAGAATTGTTCAATAAAAATATCTGTATGTTCTATGCATTGAATATTCTTCTTTTTGAAATTATTTTTGCAAGGTTTAATATTTTATTGTGTAAGAAGCAGTAGGTTGAACCTTATTTTTCATCTATTATAGCAACAAACCATGTTGATAAATAGCCTTTCAACCTTATCATTTGATAATAGTGTTATTTTTAGCCTTTCAACTTTATCATTTGATAATTGTGTTAATTTTTAGCCTTTCAACCTTAAGATCATTTGATAACAGTGTTAGTTTTTAGCCTTTCAACCTTATTATTTGATAATAGTGTTAGTTTTTAGCCTTTCAACCTTATCATTTGATAACAGTGTTAGTTTTTATCCTTTAAGCCTTATCATTTGACAACAGTATTAGCACTTATCCTTTTGCCCATGACATATAATAGTAGTATTGATAGACAACCTTATGGCCTTACCTTTTTGGGTGACTATTTTATTTTATGGTCTTGGTGCAAGAGCATGCGGGTGGATAGGCAATCATAACCAACCAAAAATATTATTAGTTTTGTTTTTCATAATTTTGGTTTTTTTTTGTTTGGTTTCACTCTTTCTGATTAGTGCCCAAACCTCTTAGATTTTACATTCTTACCATGACACTTTGACAATGATGAAGCAGACATGTGTCTCAAAGAAATGTCGTTTCATGAAATGAAAACTATAGGATATGAACCAACATGGATGTGCTAACGAGAATTTTGTCAAATGTTGTAATTGCAATTGCCTGGTCGATGTCTATGAATTAATCGATAGAGTGCATCCAAGTAATGATTGTTGAAATCAGACTGTTGAGCATTAAGATAATTTTATCTTTGAATGAAAAAGTTGAAGACAAATCAACTTCTCTAAGCCGCGCTAGGGTGGTACTAAAAGGTTGCACAAAAAATATAATTTTGTTATACTTTGAAGTCTTAACTTCATGAGGGGTTCTTATTTGAGTAGTGATAATTGCATGTCTTACCATATGCTCTTGGTATAGGGTGATCCCACAATACTGGTTTATAATTCCCTTCATCAAGGAAAATTGCAAAAATGATCCAAAGATTTTTTTTTGGGTTTTTAGGGGTTCACTCGAAAGGGGGTGTTCGCATGAACCCAAAAAGGGGGGGTTCGCTTGAATCCCCTTCGAACGAACCCCTTTGAGATGTCATCCCAATTTTGACACTTTTTTAATGAAAACAAAAGAAAATTGCAAGAAAGGGGGGGTTCACTCAAACCCCCTTTGAGCGAAGGGGGTTCACACTACCCCCCCTTTTTTTCCCTTCTCCCTCTCCTTTCTCATTTTACTGTAGAATTTTGTGTTTATAGGATCAAGTTGAGGATGAAAATGGAGACAACTTCATAGACCCAACTGGATGATGGTAGTCATCGAAACAAGCTATCTATCAAATATAATTTTAATATATTTTGGTTTTATTATGTATTTTTTTTAGTTTAATTAAACATAGGTTTTTCATCGAAAATCAAGCTTTTGGTTTTGCACATGTGAAAAAATAGCAGATTATAAAAAAAATTCTGAAAAATATCTATACACTAGATATTAATGTCCTTGATCCAACAACAAAAAATTTGAATTTCAATGCATACAAAAAAAATTGTGTTAGCAAGTAAACCTATGTCTGAATTGTAACTGGTTTGACTTCAAAACTTAATTAAGAAAAAAATATTTGATAAAACACTAAATAATTGCATGCACTAGATATCATAGTTACAAATCTAAATTAAAAAAAAAGGAATTTTATCCTTCATAAAAAAAAAGTTATGTGTTAGCAAGTACACACCACTCTTTAAAAATGGTGTTTACTGTTAAAAAATATTTTTCGAAGGATATGGAAAAATAAATCACTAGTTTGCATCATCTTCACATTCCTTATAGTTTAATAGCTATAGGTGCCCGAAAGTGAAGATTTAATTAAAAAAATGGTCAAAAATTGTAAACCAGTATTGTGGGATCACCCTATAGAATAACAACATTAGAAATGTAGATTGAAATTAGTAACTATTAGAGGTCGGGCCAAACAAAAAAAAAGAAATCACACTTATGAAAGACAATAGGTAATTGGTGATCACAAGAGAATGCTAAAAGTCATTGTAGTAAATGGTAGAAAACAGGGTATAGTATGAAATAAAATTTGAATCACTCGATCCATGTAAAGGAAAGGAAGGAAAGAAAAGGTCCTTATATAGTCCACGATACCACACGATCTGTTTTTGAGTCTACAGATTGCTATGTGGAAGAAGAATAACTGATTATCATAACATATCTAAAGGCCATCGAAGACATGCTGAAAGGTAAATTTAAAAAGAAAGAAAAAAGGTGGTTGCGGGTAGAATAGGAGGGAGAACAAATTTTCTTACAAAGAGGAGAGTTCAGGACAGGGGCTGTGCACGAAGAAGTAAAAAGGAGACGCTGCAAATAGAAGTCCGACGATATGGCACACCAAGAGAGGAGAGCCTGTGTGAGTGGGTAAGGAGGTTGCAAAGAGGTGAAAGAGGTTGCAAGTGGAAGTTCCAGATTTAATGAATGATGGAACTTCAATGCATCGACTATGGTAAAGAGGCCACACCAAGATGAGGGAAGGATGATTTATGTGATAGTTATTGTCATGTAAACCATTTAAAAAATTTCCCAAAGACTAAGGGTCGCAAATGTCAGAAAGGGTTAAGTAGTTTCAGCATGAATTAAGGAATGTAAGAAGGTCAGTTTATAATCTAATCGAGTGTAAAGGATAACTTGTAGGCCGAGATTAACGTATCAAGTAGATCCAAGCCACGTGTGGTGGAAAAAAAGATTGTAATGAAGTGTAGAATAAGAAAGGAAAGGTCCTTTTATAGTTCACAATATTAGACAATCTATTTTTGGATCTACAGACGACTTACAATATATGGGATTCCTCGTACTCCTAATATGAGGGAGGCACCTAACTCGTGTTCCACAATACGAGGTGTACATACCTTACCCCCTACATGATTTGAACTTGTGACCTCTCTTTCAAGAGTCCAAGTTCTCCACGATACCAGGCGAATAGAGGAAGGAGATGGTTAAAAAAGATTGTAATGAAGGGAATAATAGAGGAAGGAGATGGTTAGCTAAAGCATGAGACCATGTCAGGTCAAATGTAATTGTAATTGAATTGAATTAATAAAACCCGAGTTTTCTTGTAGTTTGTGTTTCATTGTTTATTGAATTCAGGTAAAGAATTGCCTCTATGAAATTGTTTGTGTTTTGAATTGATTCGCAAGGGGGAGTTCCATCTTGTATTAGGTCTCTTGGCCTTACCCTTGTTTGTGACTATTGATTTAGGGTTACAAACCCTATGGTGTGCATTGATAGTGAATGATAGTTAGTTTTGGACTAAAAACCCTAATGTGATAGTCGATTATATATGAGTGTTAATTATGATTAAAAGTCCTTTTGAAGTTGATTGCCAGTGTTAGAATGCATTTGAAAGTTTTGTGGGTCATTCGAATCCATACATAGAACTCCATCACATAGATTACTGAGTGGAGTTACCATTGCTATGAATGAAGTCTGTTATAAAGCCTTACAAATTGTCTCAAGAGAGACAATGTTGAGTGTAAATTATTTACAAATCCATTGAACTTGTTTCAATTGAAGATAATATAATGTGGTTGTTCTTTGGCCGTCAACTTAAACATTCAGTAACAATAAATTGTTGTTGTTATAGCCATATCAACCATGCTATATAAATGGTTATGATATATTTAAAGCCATTAAAAATCTACTATATTAGGCTCTACTTTTTTGATAATATGTAAATGTCTGTGTAGTTAAGGTGAGTAGCTATTGATCATCCAATGCAATGCAAACTTGATTAAATGAATCGACCTTGCTATTTAGTTTCACCTTGTAGATAATTTTTTTTTGAACTTACGTTATTTTCATGTCAAATTAAGTATACATTTTTGTCTAATCATTGATATGTTAGTGTGGTTGTCCTTGAATATAGCCAATCTTATTAATTTTTATGGCCATAGATGTCCTATCAAACCATCTTTTACAATGTAGTGGTTACTTGAAATTTAATATTTTATTGAATCTAAACTAAACTCTGCCATCAAAATTGTGATATTGATTTGAGACAAATTTGTTATGGTAAAATGTTTGAAAGTGAAAGTAATTTGAATATTATATATACTTTAGTTTACATTTTTAGTGGTATAGCTTGAAATAAGACCCAAGAATCATCAAGGTGGTTGTAAGTTGTTTTCTCTTCTTACAAATAGAATTGATATTTAAGGATTTCTTATTTAAAGACATGATTGTAATTACTTTGAACTGTGTGATCTATGTTTTGAAAAGATAAACCCGACATGTACCACAAAGTGCATGTGAATGTACATATGTACGTACAATACCATTGGTTAATTGCAAATAGGCAGAATAAGCATGAGGTATAAAGAGTTAATTGGGCATGATTTTACTTATTTGTATATAGATGCATATATATACGTATATATATGCATATATATACGTATATATATGTATATATGTGCATATATATATATATATATATGTATATATGTGCATATATATATATATATGTATATATGTGCATATATATATGTATATATGTGCATATATATATATATATGTATATATGTATATATATATATATATATATGTATATATATGTATATATGTGCATATATATATATATGTATATATGTGCATATATATATATATGTATATATGTGCATATATATATATGTATATATGTGCATATATATATATACTTACATATATTTACTAATACTTATGTAGGTATATATATATATATATATTAAATTGGTGAAATCATCTTACTATTATATGTGTTTGAAGACCACAATGGTAAAAGGAAGTTAAATGAAACTATATTGTTGATAACTAGTTGAGAAATAAGTGTGTGAACATATGACTCACATTATCTTATGAAACATGATTATTTATATTACATCTTTGACCAAATTAATGCAAAATCACTTCTTGCATTGTTGATTCATAATTTCTAAAGTTGCAAATCAATCAAATATATCATGCTTAGCTAGAGGTTATCTAGAGTTATATGATAGATTGTTTGTATTAGCACACAACAATTGTTCTCAGATGACATGGTGATCTAAGCGTTCATTGGATTTTGTACTCTCATGAAGGGTAGGGCCACTTCCAAATGGAATGTGTGTGGGGGACTACTAGTCTATGGTTGGAGGATAAGAACTTGAGTGATGATCTCCCTCTTGTAGTTGAAATGTCAAAGATTGGGTTTACCAGATATAATACTATTGATTTCAATTGACACTGTACTAATGTGAATACATTGTATTACTATTGAAAAAATTGTACCATTATTAATATATTGTAAAACATGTACAAACTATGATGTTGATTGTATTATGTTATTGAAAATATGAATTGAATAGTTGTAATTCTCAAAATGTTTAATCTAGAAATACTTATTGAAATTGAAAGGTGTTCTCTTATGTATCTTCTATTCACAAGTTTTTAAATATTGTTCAATAATAATTATCTTATGAAAAAATATAGGTTAATGATTAAATAAATTTATTTAAAATCTTCTATACTCTTACAATTTTAAAAAATCGTGCATTTCATGTTCAATTTTTTTTAAGGTATTTTTCATTTAATGAACCAATTGGGTTCATTACATGTGGCATCAAAGCATGGTTTAAACACTAGGGCCTTTGAGCCTACAGTGTAATTTTTTTTAGTACGACAACTTTGTGTTGTGACTTGAACACAAAAACGGGTCGATCAAAGGCTAGGAAAAAGAAAGGAAATTTGAAGAAATACAAGAAAACTCAACCCAAAGTCAAAACAAAATGATAGGAGAGCTTGGCTCTTCGATTTTGAAATTATATCTAACATTCTTAAGCAAAGCAAGTTGGAAAAATAGAAAAAATTAAACAATTAGCTGCTACTTCTTTTAGACCTAGGAAACCATCAACAATTTGTGACATGCCTTTTGGGTGTGGCCATAATGTGCCAATTTTAGGAAAATGGGTGATTGAGGAGTACCTAAGTGTACATCCACCTTTTAAATTTGTGTTGTTAGATTTAGATAGAGAAGAGGAACTTGAGGAAATGGCTCTATTTGATAGTGATATGTAACACCAAGAAAACATTATATAAGTAAGGATGTACAATCCAATATTATGAATACAAATTTCTTTGTGTTTTCTAAAAGTGTTGAATTTTGATATAAATCATGATTCCTTTTGCTTAAGAATTAGACCTTGTGTAAATGTTTGCAATTTGAGTAAAATTTGAATCATTCTTATTTCTTGTTAAGCTAGGAAACTAATAAGACCATGATGACCTACGAGGTGCAATCATGGTGCAAACAAGAGTAAACCTTGGAAGTAGTCAGGATGGTTCCAATCAACCTTCAAAAAATCATATACTAAAGGATCATATTTTAACAATATTGAATGCAATTAAAGAAATATTGGGAGCCCTGGAATAGGAAGTAAGAGGGGCAAGTGATCATGAAAATGAAGATGAACAAATTTAAGAAAATGGTGAAAATAATGTTTAGGAACAAAATTCTCATGAAGGGAAAGGAGGAGCTGACCAAGATCAAGGAAATCAAGGGGAAATGAGAGCATGTTTGACCAATGAGTTAGCAAAGGATATGAAAAAGATCACACCACCAAAGTTTAATGGAACAATGATAGGAGATGGAGTCGAATCATGACTCATTGACATGGAAAAGTATTTCAAAATTAGGAATTTTTCAAAGATAACCAAGGTAGTTTGGGGAGCCTATTAGTTGTTATGTGAAGCATTCAATTGGTGGATGAATAAGAAAATGGAATTGGATTTGAGCTCCCTAAGTCTAAATTGGGATAATTTTGAGGTTGTTTTCAAATAGAGGTGGTTACCTCAATTGTACTTTAATTAGAAACTGACAGACTTCCAAAATTATGACAAGGAGACATGTTAGCAACGTAGTATTGGGAGAAGTTCATCAAGCTACTAAAGTATGCACCCCAATATTAGAAAGATGAGAGATTTCAAATAAGAAAATTTATTATGGGATAAAATTCCCAAACTAGAGGTGAGGTAGATGTTCATGGTCCAACCACCATGGATCATGTTTTTGAAAAGGCAATAAAATAGGAACAAAAATTGAAGTATATCTTAGCATAGCGAGACAAGACTAAGAAGAAGTTTGGATGGAAAATGCTATTTTCATATTTCAAACAAAATAATTGGAATCAAGAGTCTAATTCAAAATCAAATAGGATTTAAGAAACCAAAAATAACATAAGTGATTCCCATAATGAAAAAAGAAATAAGGATTTCAAGAGAAAGGATAATTTCAAGAATGATTGTTCCATAGAGAAGAAAGGACCTCCTAGTGGATGATTTATTTTGGAGGAATTCATTATGCAAACCAATTCCCAAATAAGAGTCAAGGGAACTCATATCGAGGTCATTCTCTACCTTCCCAATAAACAATGTTTGAACAAAGGATTTAGGAAACTATTGATAACTTTCAAGTAGAATATTAGATTGTACCAATAGAGACAATAGAAAAATTGTTTGGAATACCTATTTCAATTTTAATAGACACTTATGCAAATAAAAACTTTATAGCTCCTATTTTATTAAACAAAATCCTAAAATGAGTTGGTTTCATGGCTAAACCTTGGTTAGTCGAATATGCAAACTAGTCAAGAGCTCAAGTAGAGCAATATCTGTTTGAGGCCAAATTAAATTTACCAATTTTCTCAACAAAATTCAATCTATTTGTAGCTCCTTTAGGTCCTATAATGCCATTATAGGAATGAATTGGTTGTGGCAGTATAGAGCCAAAGTAAACTATTATGACAAAACAATTGAGTGTTTGGATGATTTTGTGACTATAGTTTTGATTCAAGGGATTCAACATAAGGTCAAGATTAGTCAAATCTGTGTTATGTGATTGAAAAGAGCTAAAATAAAAGGTTGTCAAATGTTTGTTGTAAAGATGGAACAAATAGAACAATCCAAAGAAATAGCTATTTTTGATGACCCGTATTTTTACAACTCATAGAAATTGTATGAAGTTAACAAAGAATTGTCAAGGAAAACCAAGGAGCCATCTATTCAAGATTACATGTTCCTTTATGAGTCCCAAGATGTTTTTCCTAAAGAGTTACCTAGGATACCTCCCAAAAGATAATTTAATTTTACAAGTGATAAATTTAGGCTCAAAACGTATGTCTAAAGTACCTATCATATGACTAAAATGGAGTTGATGTAACTAAAACCCCAAGATTTTTTAGCCAAAGGCTTGATTAGACCTAGTGTATCACCTTGGGGAGTGCCGATTATTTTTCGTCAAAAAGGAAAAAACATTGTGCTTATGCATAGATTATTGTATGCTTAACAAAGAAACAATAAACATAAATAACCCTTACCTCGCATGGATGATCTCTTTGATCAAATACATGGTGCAACTATCTTTTCCAAGATTGATCTAAGGTCAGGATACCACCAATTAAGGATAAAGGATGAATACATTCATAAAAAAAATTAAGATAAGGTATGGGCATTACAAATTCAAAGTTCTACCCTTTAGACTAACCAATGCTCTAGTAGTATTCATGAATTTGATGAATAGTGTCTTCAAAGTTTTCCTAGATAAGTTTGTGTTAGTGTTCTTGGATGATATTTTGATATATTCCAAGAATGAAGAAGAGCATAGACAACATTTAAGAATTGTCTTGCAATGATTAGGGGAACATAAGTTGTATGAGAAGTTATTGAAGTGTACCTTCTTCTAGAAAGAGGTTCAATATTTGGGTCATATTATTTTTATAAAAGGAATTGCAATGCATCATTCAAAGATTAAAGCTATCTTGGAATGAATTGATCCTAAGAATGTGCATGAAGTGCACAACATTATGGGTCTATCTGAATTAATAATACAAGAAGTTTGTTTTGAACTTTTCAAAGGTTTCCAACCCCATCACATCTCTCCAAAGGAAAGGAAAATAGTTTGAATGGTCAAAAAAATGTGAAGAGGCCTTTCATATTCTTAAGGAAAAGTTGAATATAGAAACCATCCTCAACGTACCTGACCTAAAAGGCCACTTTATAGTTGTCACCAATACTTCAGGTGGAGGTTTGGTTGGCATACTTATTCACAAGGCCAAGCAGTGGCCTATGAGTCCATAAAATTATGACTGTATGAGCAAAACTATGTTTCACATGATTTAGAATTAGTAGCAATTGTGCATGCTCTCCAAGTATGGAGACATTATTGTTAGGAAAATAATTTGAAATCTAATTAGATGATCAAGGTATTAAATATATTTTCACTCAACTAAATCTCAATGCTCATCAAAGATGATGGTTGGAGTTATTATCATATTATGACTTTGAGATAAGTTACATTAAGGGAAAGAAAAAATGAGTTGCCTATGAGATAAGCCACAAGAGGCACATTGCAACAATGGTTTCAATTCCTTCTAGCTTTCAAGAGTAGGTTTTAAGGAATTCTACAAGAGATAATTTCTATTAGCAAGTTAAGGAAGCCTTGCTAGAAAACCCCCAGGAAAACATATATGAGGGGTATCATTTTGAGTCCAATGGAATTTTGAGATTTAATGGTAGAATGCACGTTCCAAGCCAAAACAATTTGAGAAATTTTATGTTAAGAGAAGTACATTGTGCTCCATATTTCGATCACTTGGTAGTGAATAAATTGCTAATGGATGTGAAACTGCTTTATTTATGGAAAGGAATGAAATATTATTCAACAAGATTCATGGTAGGATGTTTGGAATGTTAGTGAGTCAATGTTGAGCATCAACATACAGTAAGATTGTTGTACCCCATGAAATTATTGAGTGGAAATGACAAGTGATTATAATAGATTTTGTGCAAGGCTTATTTGTGATATGGAATAAAAATGACACAATTTTAGTTATAGTAGACAAATTAGGTAGCTCACTTTATACCAGGGAATATTTTAGATGGAGCACCTATTATAGAAAGAAAATTTATGCAAGAAATATTTAAATATTTAGATTGCATCGAGCTCTAGAGAAGATAATCTCAAAAGAGATGTGTGGATGACTTCAAGGTCTTGGAAAACCTTGTTTTTAACACTAGGAAATCAACTAAACACAAGTTCATCTTATCATCCAGAGATAAATTATCAAAAAGAAAGATTCAATCAAGTAATGGAGGATTTTTTGAGGATGTAATGCATGGATAAACAATATAAGTGGGAGGAGTACCCACCACTAGTTGAGTTTCTTATAATAACTCGTATCATTCTACAATTAAAATGACTCATTTTGAAGCATCACATGGCAAAAAGTGTTGAAATCTTATCAGTTGGGATAAACTAGAAGATATGATTAGTCTTAGGGCTATAAATATTATTAGAAATGGAAGAACTAATTAAGATAATAAAAAGATTAGCAAAGAAAACAACATATAGAAAGCTATGCTAATGTTGAGCATTGTGGACATCAAATCTGCAAATGGTCAGAAATCTTAACACAATAACATCATGCTTTAGTCATTTCAAACACATTAAATTTATCCCTATGAAATACTTAACCATGTTAGAATATGCAAAACTAAATAAAAATAAGAATAATTGATTGCAAGCATACACAAACATGATCAAACTTTATTCCATAGTGGATTGGTGTCACTGTGCTAGTGACCCTTTCCCAATCCTTGATCAAAGCTTAAGATGAAAATGTATAAGATGGTGGAGTGATGATGAACAAGATGAAATCTCAAATGAAGAGAGTAACCTTGCATAGAATTGTGGAGAGACTATAAAAGGATTTGCTCAAAGATGAAGCTTGTATTTAAAGATTTTCAAATGCTAAGTGTTGAAGAGAGACCAATGTGGGACTAAGATTAAGCCAATGAAAGAAGGACACTTGTCATCATGTGATAGGCCAATGGATGCAAGATTTGGGAAGAGCCCATGAGAGGAGAATTTGAATTCAAATTTGCAATGAATGCTGAGTTTGACTTTTGAAGGGGACATGTAAGAGGCATGTAAGGCCTCATAAATGCTCTGGTGTGTATGTCCACTTGGGGGGAGATTCAAACTTGAAGAATATTCTTCCTTTATGCCAAGTTGAAAATAAATAATTTTGATAAATCAATTAATTGCAATTTCATGTGCAAGTGGCCAAATCTAGAGAATGCAAGTGGGTGAGATTAGCATTAGATCGGGATTAATTAGCTAGGATGATGATTAGGTGATTTGACCACTTTGACTTGATTTAGGGATTTAAATCAAATCAAAGGGAGATGAATGATGATTTGAGATTTAATTAAATAAATGATTGATTTATTTAATCAAAGAGATGATGATAGGATCAAGTTTGATTTATTTGATTTAAGTTGATGAATTTACCCTGATGAATGGATGAGCATGATTTTGATCAAATGCATAATGTTAATTTTAGAATGTATTTTGCCCCTCTTTGAAGCAATGCATTACAGTGCTATTCAAAGAATAACTTAAGCAACCAAAATCATTTTTTTTTTTTTAATTTTTCGACGGGCAAAGAAAAGAAGTACACTGGTACATTGCCCCCTTGAGAGATCGAGTGAAAATATTTGATTTAAGGGTCGATCTTGCGATAAAGAGGTTCAAATGGATGGTTATGGATGATGATGCAAATGAGATGATTTTAAGATGCTTAGAATAACAAATCTATATTATCTTAAACAACTTAAATGATGATATGATGTAAGATGGATGAGATTAATGATGTGAATGATGTGATATATGTCATGGATGGCATTTGGATGATTTATGAAATGCTTAATTAAATAGATCTATATTATGATGATGATTATGCAATGCATGTGTCGATTGATGTTTTACTATGTATGATATGAATGATATGTGATATGTATTTACGCTCGATGTAGTGATTGATGTATGATGGATGCGGTGATGGATGGATGCATGATGGATGCATGAGATGTGCAGCGGAATGAGATGATGACAAGAGGATCCAACAAGTCCATGATTGGTCGAGACTTTATTAGAGATGATAATGATAGATGATGATGATGATAAATGATGATGATTTGCTTATCAAGGATTGGGATTTTCAGTGTCACTTACTTTATTTTTGATAACACTAAGTATCGCATGCATCACAGTATGGAAGTGAACTGTGATGCATGCTAAAATTTGGGCAGATGATTTGACTCAACAAGCAAATAGGAGTATTTCAGCACAATTTCGATGGCGAAACCTTGGGTTAGGGCGCACTTAACAGCGTAAGTATTCACCGTTATTTTTACAAGAATCATCTAACAAGCACAAACAAACAAAGAATAATGATAATTGCTCTATTCCTATCTTCAACTTTTCGTCGATATCAGAGGTCCTTGAATGAGCGCATTAAGATAAATCAAAAGAAAAAGACCAAGTATGTAAATAAGCCAATGTTCTTCATACCTTTCAGCCAAAGTGGGATGTATTGTTGTGATAAGGGATCCGGTGATATCCAAATGAGCGCCCGCTGTCGAACGACATATCCTAGGACATGCATTGTATAGGATGAGTGATGGCTTTGATAAGCTATCGGTTGTGGGTCGCTGATATAAGGTTGACCTATGTTTGCTAACGATCAAGAGTTTGATTTTTGTGTCTCAATGGTTCGTTTCTATTTTGATTTTTAAATATCAGCTTTGCTTTTGGCCGATTGTTGTGATTGTTTCTGTTTGCGTTGCCAAAGGATGAAGGTGACGATCAGTTTATTATGGATGATTGGTTATTGCGGGTGAAGGTGAAACAGGACGGATGGATTTTTCAAATATTTGGATGTTTTTGATGTTTTGAGGCTGTTTTTGGTATTTTTCAAGATTTTACAAATGTTTTGATTTTTGATTTTTCGAATGTTTTGGATTTTGTGTTTTTCAAATGTTTTTGGATTTTGATGTCTCGGGGGCTGATCAGAGATTAGCCTTGCCTACGTTTAAGCTCAGAGACGACGTAGTTCGGATTTCAATGTTTTTGATGTTTTCTGCTTTTATGGATGTTTTTGGTTTTTTGATATGATTTTGGATGTTTTTGGATTTTTGCAATGTTTTGATGTTTTTGGATTTTCGCATGATTTTGATGATTTTGATATGGATTTGTGTGATGATATCAGTGCTTCATTTATGGATTTAGTTGCAAACCAAACTAAGGTTGATTGATTAGATCGATGGATTGATGATGACGATAACATTGTTGAGGATGCACAACAATGCAAGGATTCGATTGACCAGGATTGATGATGATAACATTGTTAAGGATGCATAACAATGCAAGGATAGTGTTAAGCAACACAATGATCAGGAAGGATATCCCCAAGATGATGATGAGTTGATGATGATTTGATCAAGACTAATGATGATAACATTGTTGAGGATGCACAACAATGCAAGGATAGTGTTAAGTAACACAAGGATATCCTGATGATTTCTTGATTGGATTTTGATTGATCATGATTGATGAAGCTTGGTTTGAAACAAAAGATGTTTTAGATGATGTGATGTTGATGTTTGAAGTGCAACCTAGATGCAACTGATAGTGATTGTTTGGATCGATGTTCGATGAAAGTTGAAGACTGATAAGGAATTTCTTCTCGTCAAAAGATGCCATGGGCTAGTGATTTGGATTTTTGCTCACAAGTGGTGGACCAGTTTGATTTCATGTTTTCCAATGTCCGAATCACCACATAAGTTGGAGGACATAGATAAAGTTTTATTCCTAAAGCAAGATGCAAATATCTGCCCCCATTGTTTATCAATGTATGGAATGTGATGGGATGGATGCTTGGATAGGTGTATGGATGGATGGATAAGGTAAGTACACAAAGGAACACAAAGGATGCCAAGGATTATCTTGCGATAAGATAAGGTGCTTGGATAAAGAATACTCATTTGGATAATGCTGCATTGGATAGGATCCATGAAAACAGCCCATGTCAAGATGTTTGTCGTAAGCAAGCGTAAGGTGTGCCCCAAAATCTCATCAAGATCAAGATAACTTGGACTATGGATCATGAAGATGGATGAAAATGGATTGGCTCAATGGTTTATGGATGGATGGATTTATTATGGATAAGATGGATGGAATGCTCGATTTATTATGAATGGGATGAGATGCTTTCACCTGAAGTGGCGCACGTAGATGCTTGATTCTACTCATGATGCCTGTTTGCCAGGTTTTCATCATGGTCTTGCCCAAAGCGCCACCATAGTGATTTTCACTAGAGGACAATTTTTTTCTCTTTACTGTTTTTAATCCTTTTTCTATTTTTTTTGGTTTTTTCTGAAAGATTCATGCTGAACCACCTAGTGGTGTTGACATAGATGCCCTTGTCATAATGTGCCATCGATATCCTGCTTGAAGAAGCTGCTTTGCTAAGATACGTGCACTTGAATGCAGCTTTTGGGATTCTTGATTTGCTTCGTTGATACCGGAGTTAACCCTGTCTTGGTGCGCACATCGCGATAAAGTGCCTTCAGAATCCTTATGATGAAGGGTCGTTGCCAATACACGGTCAATGTAAGAATTGGATATTATGCATGGAGGAGTGGATGGAGTGCATTTAGGGATAAGAGATGGATTGGTTGACAGTTTGGAACCTTTGACTCTCCAAACTTGGGAAGATGAGCAATGATGGGTGGATACGGAAGTGCGCGTGGAATTAGGACCAACTGCTTGATATACTTTGTACGTCGCTTGAAAAGCCTACTTTTTCTTTTGTGGACATCTTTGATGGATACCTTCCTCTTTAGTTTCCGTCTCTACGCCTTTGACCCGATGGAGTTTGATAGATAATCTTTCTTTTGTATTCTTATCCATATGTATTTGTTGATTTGTCCATTATGCTTCTCAACTTCTTTTGATTTGATAACATTCTTCGTACTTTGATTCAGATATTTCCTTTGACGTTGGTCCCAATTCATGGACAGGGTGATGGGTGGATGAAGATTCATGACGTGGTTGGTTGTAGTATTGACATTGGTTTCATCATAAGGATTCTTCGTGCTCCCTATGTTTACGTTTGCTTGAGACGAAGTTGCCCCCAGTATGGTGGTAGTAGCAACTTCATGCTTTGATTCTTCCTGTTCTGAGATGTCTTGTTCAGTAAACATGCTCTGACAAATGACCACCATAGTTGACGTTCTTTCAATTTGCTGCTCTGCTAACTCTGGATGTTATATTTGACTTGTTTTGTTGAGTGGATAATGATGGATATCTTTATTCATGATGTCCTCAATATGAGTTTGGGACATATTTGATCTTGATGTTGACAACTCCGTTTGATTGTAGGAGTTAAGAATCTGCTCTTTTTGTGTAACAAAATCTTGTTCTAGATCAAGATCATCTACGTGTCCATCCATAGAAAGCATCTCATGTGTAGATGGAGGAGTATGTGCTATATGGATATGATCATCTTGCATAGATAGGAGAGTATCCATTAGATTATTGTAGTATCTTGAAGATACAAATTCTTGATCTTGAATGATTTCGGAGTTGCTTTTGACATGCTTTGGATCAAGTTCTTGACATGGGGCAGCTTCAAAGGATGGATTTCTTACAAAGGGTTCTTGGATGTCGTTATTAGACATGGGGAATGGCTCAATATCCTCAAGTGTCGAGTTCAGGGTTCTTTCAGTATCTGTAACCATGCGGTCAAAGGGGATCAACATGTTTTGGAAGGGACCATTGCTAGACCTTGCTGAAAGATTTTGATCATGCTTTGGAATAAATTCTTGAGATATGTCCTCTACCTCATAAGGCAATGTAGAGACATTTTCAACATGATCATAGGTCGATGGATCGTGCATTATGTCAATAGGATCAAATAACCCTAACACTCCTTGAAAGAGATCACTAAAAAGTGGCTCTTGATGTATGGTGAGTTTATCATCGGATTGTGTAGATACATCCTCAATGTGCTCCTCAATGGAGAGGTTTTGATCATTGTTTTCGACAATTGCAGTGGAGAGATTGTGAATGTCTTCGACCATAGAGTCAAGTGATGTTGATATTTCTTGAATTGGCTCATTGTCAAGTATTGTTGGTGGATTTTGATCATGATTCAAAAGTAAATGTGTGCTCAGTGATGGATTGATCTTGATCCTTGTTTTCAATAGTTGTCATCTTTTGTGTTTGTGCTCGTGTTGGTTGGGTAGCTTGAGAGGCTTGGGCAACTTGAGAGGATTGTTTCACTTGTTTCACTTGTGTTGCTTGTTGCATGGCTAGATATTGTTGGAATCCCTTTTGAAAAGTAGCTTGTAATGTCGCGTTGTATTGGATTGATGTGGTGGAAATTGGTGGTGGTGGGGGTGGTGGTGGATTTGAAATCATGTTAGATGTAGTGACAAGTGTATGAGATACGCTCGGAGCGATCATGGTAGTGAGGGGTTGAGATGTGATGGGCGTGATAGTGGTGGTTGGAGTGATCGAAGTGATAGAGATGGTTGGATTGACCGAGGTGATAGGTCTTTGGGAGACCGTATTTTGATTGGTTGGGATCAACGTTGTTGTTTGGTTGGATACCATCTGTTGGTGCGATGTCGATGGTATATTCGAGGGATTTGACGTGATGGTTTGATTGACGTTAGGTGGATTGATTTGGGTGGCATGATTGGTGTTAGGTAAAGGGGGAAGCCCTAAACCAAGGAATGATGTAGGTAATGGTGGTGGAGATTTCCCTTGGCGCAATGCCTCACTATTTTGGAAAGTTCCGCAATTTGATCTCGCCAAATTTGTTCTTGATTTTGATCTTGACTCACTTGAGATAGTTGATTTGGCTTTTGTTCAAGTAGTTTTGGCATGCATGCTTGAGGTTTTTGAATGGGATTATGGGAAAATTGACTTTGGATAATGTTCTGATTTGGGATGATGTTTAGATTTGGTATGATAGGATGAACATTGTTGGTATTGGGAATCATTTTTCCAAAGTTTTCCGAGTTAGGATTCATGTTTCGAAAACTTGCACTTGGTACATCCACATTTGGTTTGTAGGGATTTGGTGGAATGACATTGTTCGTTTCAAGGCTCATGCATTGATTATTCGATTGGCAGATTTGTAGGTTTGGACCTAGATCTATCATTGGGAAATGTGTTCCAAAGTTTGACTTGGGAATACTCACACTTGTTGTACCATTGACATTTGTTGAAGGCAATGATCCTATGCATGGATTTTGATAATTGATAGGCATTGCAAGGCTTTGAAGATTCAACTGATTTGGATTAGCCAAGATGTATGGATCAAGTTTATATTCCATGTTCTTATTGTGTTTTGACCTTGTTGCGAAAGTGACCTCTAAGATTCTTAGGATTGGTGACAAGATGGAGGATGAAATGTGTAAATGATATGAGTGTTGAACGTTTAAGGACTTTGGATCAATGCTAGACTTAGGGTTTGATTTTGATTGGTTGATTTGGATGATGAACTTGTAAACCCTAAGATGTTGGATGTGATCTTAGGATGAATTTGTTCAAAGATGTGATAATTTAACTAAGTGTGTGTGGAAGGATTCATCCAAACACACCTAACTAAACAAATGATTTTGATTTGGTTTAGAAATGTACCCAAGTCTAGGTAATGATGTTTTCAAAGCTCTAAAGTTGTTTGTGGGATGATGTTGATAAATGTTTGAGGTGGATGAAGTGTTTGATTTTGATCCTAAGAGACTTAGAGAGACTTTGTTTACTAGGCCAAGGTATTGAAGAACACACTTTTTTCTAAGAGCAATCAAAAGACCAATATGACCAAAAGATATCAAGCACATGTGTGGGGTCCAATTTGTTATCTTTGCTTAATGAGTTCTTTTACCACAAACACACTCTTGATTAAGTTTCAAACTAAGATGTCCAATGTATTAATTTCTTTAAACCCCACAAGATATTTTATGTGGAAATTCAATGAACTTAAGGCAAGGGTTTTCCTATTGTTTACTCAAGAAGACAAATTGAGGTATAATCCAATGCTTAGGAACCTCTAAGGACATGAATCCCAAGGTAAAAGCAATAGCATATGGATTGAGTCAATGATATTTGTCTTCAAGAGGGTTTGAAATTTTGAGAATCATGTTGAATGTTTGTTTGCAAAATGTTTTCGAATACACACTGTGTTTTCAAACAAGAACAATTACAAGCCCTATGGATGTGTAAGACAATATTTGTTGGATTCCCACTTGGAAAAGTCTAGCTACGCTTATCTCTAGTGGATGGTTAGATGCTTGACCCCACTGGCTCCCCTCCACGGCTCATTAACGTCAATTGGGGCAGCCAAGCATCAACACCCATGAAACTCCCATGGCATGCTTTCCATCTCTACTAGAAGACCATAAGAGTGTGGGGTGGCTTTAGAATGACCGTTCTTGCACCAACAAATAGATTAAGGATTTTGGCAAATTCTAGTACATGGGTTCTAGTAAGGACTTTCTGTTCTAGCGCCATTTTGTGGACATCAAATCTGCAAATGGTCAGAAATCTTAACATAATAACATCATGCTTTAGTCATTTCAAACACATTAAATTTAATATCCCTATGAAATACTTAACCATGTTAGAATATGCAAAACTAAATAAAATAAGAATAATTGATTGCAAGCATACACAAACATGATCAAAACTTTATTCCATAGTGGATTGGTGTCACATGTGCTAGTGACCCTTTCCCAATCCTTGATCAAAGCTTAAGATGAAAATGCTATGAAGATGGTGGAGTGATGATGAACAAGATAAAATCTCAAATGAAGAGAGTAACCTTGCATAGAATTGTGGAGAGACTGTGAAGGATTTGCTCAAAGATGAAGCTTGTATTTAAAGATTTTCAAAATGCTAAGTGTTGAAGAGAGACCAATGTGGGACTAAGATTAAGCCAATGAAAGAAGGACACTTGTCATCATGTGATAGGCCAATGGATGTGCAAGATTTGGGAAGAGTGCCCATGAGAGGGAGAATTTGAATTTGAATTTTGCAATGAATGTTGAGTTTGACTTTGGAAGGGGACATGTAAGAGGTATGTAAGGCCTCATAAATGCTTTGTTGGGTGTACATGTCCACTTGGGGGGAAATTCAAACTTGGAGAATATTCTTCCTTTATGCCAAGTTGAAAATAAATAATTTTGATAAATCAATTAATTGCAATTTCATGTGCAAGTGGCCAAATCTAGAGAATGCAAGTGGGTGAGATTAGCATTAGATCAGGATTAATTAGCTAGGATGATGATTAGGCTAATTTGACCAATTTGACTTGATTTAGGGATTTAAATCAAATCAAAGGGAGATGAATGATGATTTGAGATTTAATTAAATAAATGATTGATTTATTTAATCAAAGAGATGATGATAGGATCAAGTTTGATTTATTTGATTTAAGTTGATGAATTTACCCTGATGAATGGATGAGCGTGATTTTGATCAAATACATAATGCTAATTTTGCGTGTCTACAAGCATATATTGCAACTATTCTCGATAGGAGATAAAGTACTCTTAAGACTTAAACCCCATAAGAGCTCGATAAAATTTGGCAAGTTTGCTAAACTTAGCACCAAGATATGTGGATCATTTTCAAGTCTTAGAAGTTATCAACGCGGTTACTTACATAATATCTCTACCACCAGATCTTGCTCATATGCATGATGTCTTCCATGTGTCTTATTTGAAAAGGTATGTTTCTAGTTTTAATAACATTCTTGATTGGAATGCTCTTTAGGTTCATGATCTAGGAGTGGTCATGATTGATCATCTCAAAGTGCTCAAGGCTCACAAGATCCACTTGCAAGGTCCAGTGGGCCCACTATTCTAAGGATAGTGCCACCTGGGAGGAATACAAAGAATTTCATAAAAAAAAAGTGTATCTGTTTAATTAAAAAAAATAGAAAGAAAAACTTTGTTATTGTTTGTTTTAAGTTCCACTAAACCATCGAGGACAATGATCTTTAAGGGGAAGGAGATTTCACATGCCATTTTGAGACCTCTAGACTATGATGTGTTTTGCTCTACATTTTGATTATGATGCTAGAAACATAAATTATGAATAATTAGAACATGATGATTAATAATTTTTAATATTAGTTGGATATTGCTTTTAGTTAATGAACATATTAAATTAAATTATATTGAGATGAAAATGAATGCTAAACTTTATATTTTAGTGATTTATTCTAATATATAAGTACGTGATTGGAATAACTACCTCACTGGTTTTATGAGGTGGATACAAGAGATTGTGTTTTGACCTCTTGGATGAGGAGGGAGAGCATCACCAAAGAGAGAGTAGTAGATTTAGATGGAAACACTAGGGCCACCATCATTCTAAGAACATACACACACACACTCACAAAGTTAATTTGATTGCAATTATTATATATTCATCATGAAATGTCTGACTGTAGTATATCAGTTGTATTTTTTTGCATATTCCATGATCTTGCAATGTTGTATTAATTGATTTACCAAAATATTATTGTTTGTGGCATGTATTCCATTGGATAGAATAAAGTTAAAAAGGTAAACATGTTTGATATCGTAAAATATAATTCTACGCAAAATAACTTCACAAAAAAGGATATCTGGATATGGAAATATGTCCATATTCAATTTTGAATCTCTTTATGCATATATTCCTATAGCTAAAAATCACATAAATATTGATTAAAAGTGTAAACTTGATATATATTGGCAGGCATCAAGGAAGGTGGAAATCAATTATAGGCACTTTGAATTAATGAGGCAGAATTTGATTTACTAAACGAAGTGGAGGGTAAGGAGGCATGAAAACAACTTCACTTGAAGTGAAGTTAAGAGTCTTTATTGCTCATGAGGTCAATGTAGAGAGTGGAGGCTTTTGGAGAACATGCAAAAGAATATGAGAGAAAGAATACGGGCTCAAATGAGGAATAAAGGAAAGAGAAGAGAGAGAGAGAGAGAGAGAGAGAGAGAGAGCAGAGGGCTTGGAAAATCTTGTGTGGACATACACTGCAGATTCGATATGAAACTATAATTATGAATTAAACATTTTATTGAGAATTGTGCAATAAAAATATCTATATGTTCTATGCATTGAATATGCTTGTTGTTGAAATTGGTTTCACAAGGTTTTAATCCTTTATTGTGTAAGAAGCAGTAGGTTGAACTTTGTGTTTTGTCCATTTCAGCAATAGAGTGTGTTGATAAATAGTCTTTCAACCTTATCATTTGATAATAATGTTAGTTTTTATCCTTTTATCCTTATATCATTTAATAATTGTGTTATTTTTTAACCTTTTGGCCTCATCATTTGATAATTGTGTTAATTTTTAGCCTTTCAGCCTTATCATTTGATAAAATTGTTACTTTTTAGCCTTTTGGCCTTATCATTTGATAACAATGTTAGCACTTAGCCTTTTGTCCATGACATATGCCAACAATATTGATAGACAACCTTATGGCCTTACCTTTTTGGGTGATTGTGTTATTTTATGGTCTCTCATCCTTACCCTTGTTTATGATTGTTGATTTAGGGTTACAAACCCTATGGTGTGCAGTGATAGTGAACAACAGTTAGTTTTGGAATAAAAACCCTATTGTGATAGTCAATTGTATGTGACTATTAATTATGATTAAAAATCCTTTTGAATTTGATCGATAATGTTAGAATGCATTTAAAATTTTTGTGGGCCACTCGATTCCATACATATAACTCCATCACATAGATTGCAGAGTGGAGTGACCATTGTTAAAAATTAAGTGCTAGATTATAAAGCCTTACAACTTATCTCAATAGAGACAATGTTGAGTGTATTATTTACAAAGTCATTCAACTCATCTCAATTGAAGAGAGTATAATGTGGTTTTTATCTAGCCCGTTGACTTAAACATTCAGTAGCAGTAAATTATTGTTGTTATAGCCATATTGGCCATGTTATATCAAATGGCTATGATATATTTACAGTCATTACAACTCTGCTATATTAAACTCTATTTTTTTTTATAATATGTAAATGTATGTGTAGTTAAGTTGAGTAGTCATTGTTTTAACCAATGTAACGAAAACTTGATTAAATGAATCGACCTTGCTGTTTGGTTTGACCTTGTATATAATAAGTCAAACTTAATTTAATGTCAAATTAAGTATAGCTTTTTGGTCTAATCATTGGTATGTTAGCGTGATTGTCCTTGAATATAACCATTGTTATTGATTGTTATGGTCGTAGATGTCCTATCAAACCATCTTTTACAGTGCAGTGATTACTTGAAATTTAGTACTTTATTGAATATGAACTAAACTCTACCATCAAAATTGTGATATTGATTTGAAAGAAATTTGATATGGTTAAATGTTTGAACATGAAAATAATTTGAATATATAGACTTTAGTCTGCATTTTTAGTGATATAGATTGAAATAAGATCCAAGAATCATCAAGGTGGTTATAAGTTGTTTTCTCTTCTTATAGATACCATCGATATTTAAGAAGTGCCTATTTAAAGACACGATTGTAATTCCTTTTAATTGTGTGATATATGTTTTGAAAAGATAAACCAAACATGTGCCACATAAGTAATATATAGACACACACACATGAGTATTTATAAATATATGTACATGTATAAATAAGTACATACCTTGAATTATTATTTAACTGTTGTGCCTATTACTTTCCATTTGTATTCGATTGTTGTGTATAATATTTTACATGAGTTAATTACTAATGACCTAGATGGAATCATGTAAAAAAGAATTGAAACTTAGGAGAAAAATTAAATTTATGAAATCATCTTATTGTTATGTGTTTGAAGACCACAATGTTAAAAGGAAGTTAAATGAAACTATATTGTCTATAACCAATTTGAGAAATAAGTGTGTGAACATATGACTCACATTATCTCATGAAACATGATTATTTATATTAAATATTTGGCCAAATTTTAATGCAAAATCATTGCTTGCATTGTTAGTTCACAATGTCTAAAGTTGCAAATCAATCAGATAGATTGCTTGTATTAGCACACAACACTAGTTCTTAGATGGCATGGTGATCTAGGAGTTCCCTGGATCTACTACTCTCATGAAGGGTAGGGCCACTTCCAAATGGAATGTGTGTAGGGGACTACTGGTCTATGGTTGGAGGAGAAGCACTCAAGTGATGCTCTCCCTCTTGCAGGTGAAATGTTGAAGATTGGGTTTATCATAGGCAATACTATTGATTTCACTTGACATTGTACTAATGTGGATACATTGTATTACTATTGAAAACATTGTACCATTAGTGATACATTGTAAAACATGTCTAAGCTATGATGTTGATTGTACTATGTTATTAAAACTATGAATTGAATAGTTGTAATTCTTGAAATGGTTAATATGGAAATCTTTATTGAAATTGAAAGGTTTTCACTTATGTATCTTCCATTCATGAGTTTTTAAAGATTAATCAATGCTAATTATCTTATGAAGAGATATGTGTTGATGATTAAAGGAATGTATTTACTCTTTTATACTCATGCAATTTACATAACAAAACTTTGCATTTTATGTTCAAAAGAAAAAATTAAGGCATTTTCATTTAATGGACCAATTGGGTTCATTGCAACATTAGAGTTGCAAGGGGGTTTGATGTTGAGTGTTTGTGATTATGTCTAGAATGTTGTCTTTCTCCTCACTCATGTCGATAGTAGCATGAGCACTATGCATAGTGTTGGTGCAATGGAGGGGGTGAACCATGGACAGGGAGTAGTCAAGGTGTAGATTGGCAACTCAATGAGCTCCAACAAGGGTGTTCTATTGTTGGGTTTGTCACACACAAGGGGAATTGATTCCCTTACTCCCAACATTGTCCTCTTTGCCAAGGTGGCTAGACCATCCTTTGTTTTGGCTTGGTTGATGTTGTCAAAGGAAGACCTCAATCTTCTTTTGATGAATCTTTAAACCTAATTGAGAAGGGCAAGGAATGGTTGATTAAGATCAATGATGATACCATTGATAAATCATCCTACAAGCTGGGGATTGCTTTCATTAGCAAAATTTTAGGGATTAGGTCAAATGTTGATATTTTTAGAAAGTGGGTTAAGAGAAAATATAAACCTTATAGTATGATAAAGATCTTGGTAATGTCAAAGGATTCTTTTTATTTCCTTTTTCCTCTACAAAGATTGTGCTCATACACTCTTAAAAGGCTCATGGTTTCTTTGCAAATTTAACCTTTTTCTCAAGAGGTGGATTTTGGGCTTTGATTTGGAGAGGAGTGTGTCAAGTGTCCCAATTTGAATTTCACTATTTGGATTATCATTGAACTATTGAGAGGAGGAAGTTAAGTATAATATTTCTAGCTCTTTTGGCCAACTCATTGTTGCTACCAAGTAATCGGATCTAGAAAAAAACTATTATTCACTATGTAGTTAATGTTGATGTTGATAAGGTGCTTCCCTCTTCGATCATCTTATCCTCTATGTTAGGTAAATGGGTGTAACATGTCATGCATGTGGGTTCCTGGTCTTTTGTCACCATTACCACATGTTTAGCCATGCTTTTGTTTGGTGTAGGATAAGGCAAAGTCACAAGAAGAAAAAGGATTATAGGATGTAATGGAGAAGCAATTGGTCCTCTTGTGAACAAGATTAATTTAAATGGCATCATTATTGCTTTTGAGTATGACTCTTATCTTGATGAGAGTCGATCAACGATGATTCACAAGAAGAAGGAAATTGTTAGGGATGGTTTGGATGAGGATCTCCTTGATTCATATGCCCTCAACCCTACACTTGGATTTTAGTGTTTGGCTTTCTTGATGACCTCTAATAAGGAAAACAAGGAGATTGTTCAAGTCAAGAAGCATAACAAGAAGTTCATCAAAAAAGAATCATGACTGATGGAGTCAAAGGATAAGACAATGTGTAGGATTCAAAGTTCCCTAAAACGATTTGGCTTAAGGCCACCTTGAATTGTTGATTCTATAAGTTGTTATTTGACAATTTGTTTGGTTTGTCTTTCCTTAGCCCTACTTGTGGGGTGTTGATGGTTTGTTGTTATTTTGCTAACTTTGTGTTATTTGTGCTATGTTGTTTGATGTTGATGTTTGGGTAACTATAATATATCTTTATTGATCTTTGTGAAAGGGTGAGGCCCTTTCAAAATCCTTCTTTTTTCATAATCAAGATTTTCTTTAATTAACCATTTTATTTATTTTTTAGATAAAATATTTATAGAAACATATATAGATATAATTAAATATGTAGTTGTTCTAAAATTTTAAGTTTAGTAAGACCACATGATCATCAAAATGGCTTTAACTTCATCAAACTAAAATATTTTATGCATCCAAGATTATGTTATCTAAAATGGGTAAAGTAAAAACATTTCAAGTGTTAAGCATATGCCTCTATATTGTCATTAAAGATTTAATCCCAAACAACAATTGAAATAAACATAATTTTTTGACTCAAAATCATAAAATTAGAAAACAATTATGACTTAACTATCTTTCTAAATTATTGATATTTTTAATTTACAAGTAAAAATTCTTATTACTACTAATTCTTTTTATATAAATATCTAAATATTTAAGTGATAAACCTTTATTTCCTTTAATATGCCCAATAAAAAGTAAATCGATAAAATCTAATCTAGATGAATATGCAAAATGTGCATTACTTTGTTAAAGAAAGAAATAAGTGCTTGCAATATCAATGTTATTCTATGTTGGGACCAGATGGGGCTCACTCTGAGTACATGATAAATGTAAGTATGTACAGAAACTATTTAGGTATTAGACTACAACTTTTTGTCACCTAATCTCTTCTTCCCATAGAACATAAAGGCAATAATGTGACATGTAGTGGCATGCACACAAGAGGACAACATAGGGTACTGAAAAATGATGTGATAAGGAGGTCAAGTTCCCACCTATCTGACGCCAAGACAGTGCTAATAAGAATGGTGGTAATGATCAGTCCAATGCTAGCCCATTTCAAGATCAGTCTAATTCCAGCCCCATTTCAACTAATCCCTGTATGCTCTCTACCTCTACAAACTAATCCAGTGACCAGTCAGAAAGAATACCTAAAGCTTTCACTTTGAAATAATGACCCAACTGCCCTTTCCAATGGGTTTGGTGAGAGAAGTAATCCACAGAATGGTGCTCAGTGCAGGTTCCTTACCTCAGGAAGTTTATGTTAGTGTGTGTTTGGGATAGAGAAAAAAATCAAACCTGCAGATTTGCTTTGATAGAAGAAGAAACAGGAACTGATTAAGTCTGAACTTTCATGACAGCTACAAATTTTTGCACCATTGTTTTTGTTATGCTGTGCTTCTGGCCCTGTATTAGAAAGCCAATAGATTTTCAGATGGATCAATACTTTATCAGATTCTGAATGGGGAAGACCTAAATTGTTACTCATTATTATGGCCTTACTTTATACAAAATTGCATTTCTAATGCATATATTGTATAAAAGAAGGCAAGACATCCTCCTCCAAAAGGTCAGGACCAAAAGAGCATGCCAAAGAGTATGCAGAAGCTTCTTGTTAATGGAATCTCTTCTGTGGAATGGTACTTTTAGTGTACTTAGTGCAAACAAAAGATGCATCCATTATGTACAAATTGGCTAAGTAGAAAAGTGGGGTGAATCCAAAGCCTAACCAAGCTTTGTTTGCTTCCATTCTCTCCTGACAAGTACAACAGACAGACTTGTATTTCTACATTCCATCCTAATTTCTTGGGATTTAAAATAGCACATTTCAATGTTTCAATGGTTTTAGAACAAGAAAAACAACATTTCATTTGATTACATATTGCATCCCAATTTTCTACAACAAACTTCAGGATCACAATTCTGAAATGCTACAAGAAGATGAATACCCACAAAAAAAAAAAAAAAACTGAAACACTCTTACAAAAAGGGCTTTTCAATCTGCATACAAATCACCAATATTAGATCCACTCCCCAAAAAATTGAAGTATCCTTCACCATTCTATCGCTGAGCTTCGAAATTTCTAGATTCTGTGTGGCTACAGATCAAGCAGATGGCGGCTGATTAAGAGCAGCTGAGGGAGGATTTGAGCTGGACGATCTGGGAGGAAAATGGGGCAACAGATTACCCTTGTCATCATATATAATAGCCCCCGAAAAATTTGGCGGCCTACATTTTTCCCCCATCATGATTGTTCTCTGCCAAATCAAACCCCCCTCACTCTCCTCCTTCTCCTTCTCCTTCTCCTCCACCTCTGCGACCTGCAGCTTCTTTGCCCTCTTGCTGAAGCTCACATTACTCAGAAACCCCCCAACAGATTTCTGTGTAAAGCTTAAACCATTCATATCAATGGAGGAATCAGCCTTATTGACTGTCTCCTCTTCGTCTTCAAACTTCTGCTGTGACCGCTTACGGGAGTGAGTAGCACAGATCACAATCGACAGTGACAAGACACTTACAACACCTGCAACCATCAAAACCAAGCTCAAGCTGTTGCTTCCCCCTGCTTCTCCTCCAGTCAAGGCTGCCATTTTTTCTCCAGAGAACAAGCAATCCACCCAACAAACAGGATTACCTAGTTTTTCACAACATAGCTTATGATTCTTCCTCAACAGAACCAACTGGCTAACTTTTTTTCCACCATGTTAGATTATAATGGTTGGATTTGTACGACCAGTTTGCTGTTTTCTTCTTTTTTTTCTAATTTAAACGCGCTTTTCCACACTGATAATGTCAAACGATACAAACCAAAGGCCTTGTCGGATAGTAGGTAATTGCCCTGTTCGTAAAAAGGACAGTTTTGTAGTAAACAGTACTCTGGTTATTCTACTATTATAAGTCGGCAAAATTTAATGATATTGTTTTCAAGCGCAATAGGAAATTACTTTCGTTAAATGTATACAGTTATCGTTTCTTCATCATAATACTCCATCTGGTCTGTAGAAGCGCCGGATTTTGCCGTTCTGTATTTTCTCTACTGTTTGAGCATTCTATTTTACAATATTTATTTACGTACGCTTAACTGTGAGTATTCAATTGTATTAAATTTATTTACTATATTTTTTTATAGTCAAACAATTAAGATTAATTTTATATCCGATTAAAAAAAATATATCTGTTATTATGATTACTTCCTACTTATCAATATCTCTTATTTATAGAGAAGATTAAATTTGATAATCGAATGATTGTATTTATGATTTTCTTTTTCTAAAATATGTTGTTTTTTTGAAGTGTGTATATATAAATATGTATGGAATCATCTTTCAAAGACGTGTAAAAAAAGTGTTTACATGATTCTAAATATGAAAACAACCACACATTTGAAACAACTTCAATGTAAAAAAAACAATTAATCACAATGTCACAATGTCATAATGGCATAAACATGATTATGAAAATGATGTTGAGATTTCTAGCTTTTAATTGTGTGTGATTTTTAACATCGACGTTTCAGATTAAACTCTGTGATCCATCATCACTCACTCTTTTCTCTACTTGCATTATCCTTATCTTGATAATGGATCATGGAGTTTGATTTGAAACAACGATGTTAAGAATCACACATAGTTACAAGCCATAAATCTCAACATCATTATCATGGACTGTGAAAACTACATGCTATTAATGAAAATGGAAGTTAAGTTGCAAGATCTCTTAAACTTAGGCACAAAGGAGGGTCCTTATCATCAACAAAACTTCACACTCCATTAGGTAGGGCCTTTCCATCACCAATAAGCTCCCACTCAGTGAGAGCGTTTTCTTCGTTCTCTTGCAGTTGATATGTTGGTGCTCAAAGCCACACTCTACAACTTTAGAGAATGCACTTTAAAGTCTAATTAGGGGAATTTAGGTTGATTCAAACTAACAAGACAAGACTCGTGATCAAATTGGAGGGGGTTTTGGTCAATTGAAAATATTAAACAATTCTATACTTATGGCTCTATGAGACCAAAGAGGGTATTCTCAAAGACTATTATATAAAGAACCAAATGGTCACAAAGCTTAGCCATGCCCTTTACACAAGGATACCCTAGATATTTGTCACTAAGTACCCCTTACATTCACTTATTGTTGTTACTAAACAAAGATATCTTATTAGCATATTAATCAACTAAAGATGCAAAATTAATTTATACCCCCACATGTAAATCTATGCATAGTTTCATACTTTATATGTAGTCTAGAAACTCAAAACATGCATAACTCCCTAAAGATAGATAACAAATGTAGACTCTCAAGGGACATAGTTGTGGATTAAAATCCTTAGAGCTCCCTTCGGGTTGGTGTTGTTGTTTTTGCATGGTCTCGACCAGCGCTTCACATGTTTGAATATCCCTGAGCCTCTTTTGAAGCGCCTTCATCCATTGGCACCATGTGTCAGTTGTGTAGGCCTTTGATGATCCTCTCTCCTTTGTTTCTCTTCTGAGCTCCGCCCGCGTGCCATGCTACATCATTCCGTGGGCACCTTTTTGGTGGGCCCTACATTCAAAGCTTATGTGCAGATTGCTCCACGTGTCTTCTCCATGGGGACTTTGATCAAAAGGAAGGGATGAAAAAATGTGAAGCCCCGCCTCTTCGCCACGTCTCCTAACCAACCGGTGGGTGGGTAACACATGTCGTCTAGAGAGTTTCACTGCTTCTTCCTTGGGACCACATTCATCATTTGCAAAGAGGCACATCTTGTTCAAAGATGACTATGTGCTATGTATCAGGATCTTTTGGTTGCAACGACCTTAGGAATCATTGCGATGAACATCATTGCCCGTGCTTGCAGAATATTTTTAGTTATTAGCTCTCTGGTGATGGAATGATCTATATATACTGCTTCGACTCTTTGAAAAGGGTTCGAAAATCACAAAAAAAGTGAAAAAAGACTGTAGGCCTTTTGTATTGTTTTTTATTATTGTATTAAGACTCACAAACTATGCCATATTGTTCAGCCTCTCTGTTTCTTAGTTAATGGATAAGACATTATACTGTGTTGTTTCTTGTACTTAGTAGTTTATCTGCAAGACTTCTATAATTTTAATATAAATTTGTTGATTCAGATCATGTCTTGAACTCTTCTTGTTCAGTAAATGTGTATGGAAGTTGTGTTATGTCATTTGATAGACTTCTTAGGTTTTTCATCTATGCTTTATGTTATTTTTGGACATGCAGATTGCTGAACGAGCCCTTAAATCTCATCTGAAAAGAAGGTTTCCCGTGCCCATACTTAACTCTTGGCGCATCGCCTTAGATTAGATCTTATTTTAATATATCTGCTTCCTTTTCCCATTCCAACCCCAAAAATATAGAAGGAGCCAACTTCTTAAAAACCCAGAGGTTACTCAGTTTAGCGCAATTGGTCCCCCATTAACTGAGTTTCCCATAAGGATGTTTTCCTAGCAATTTTAGGCATCAACAGTTATTTTTCTGGCATGCCTAGTGGGACTTGCTTGAATGTATCTAAATTTAAAGTGGGTGTATGAGCCATAGACCTGTTACTAGATCCTAGACAACAAACAACCTTGTCCTGCTAGTGCCACTGCTAGTAACAATACAAACAAGAACCCGTCCAGTAAACGTCTCGACCCCTCCACTAGCCATGTTGCCGATTGCTAACATAAATTATGTAGCATGGGACGCCGAAAGTCCTCTCATAGCACCAATAGCACTAGATGTTTGGGCTCCTATCCCAACCTCTACTTTAAAAGCTGTACCAAAGTTCATCGGGGAAGGCTTGAAAACACCATCTGAACATCTGCAAGATGTAGCGAACGTGTGTTTGGTGCATGGTGTAACAAATCAAAATGTAGCATTGAGATTGCTTGCAGCCTCTTTCAAAGGAAAGGCACTAGATTGGTACTGCACTTTGGGAGCTAATACTATCGATACCTGGGATCAGCTTAGAGATCCTTTTTATGAGCAGTTTTCAAAGAATGGAGATCGGTCTTTACTATTTCAGCAGCTGGCGACCATAAATAGGGCTCCTTAGAAGGCCATGACCGACTTCAATGCCTGATTTCACACAACTTGGCAAAGGATCCAACCTGCTATTCATCCGCCTGTTGATTTGGCATTCATGTTCTATCTAAAGTCTCTTAGCGCCGACATTTCAGTGATGATCCAGTCCCTTGGTGGGAACACCTTGCTGGATGCATATAACATTGCGGTCAAGGCAGAGAATAACCTGATCGATGCTGAAAAGTTACCACCTTGGCCCGCTATGCCTATATTTGCAGAGTTGTCAATTCCCGCCCAGGAGATAGCTTCTACCAGTGCATATGCTCCTCCCCAATCTGTGTACGCATATTCAAGCGTGCCACAAAACATCACTTCTACATCAAAATCCTCAAAGGATGAGATGAGCGATGTCAAGGAGTTGTTGCAGAACATCTCGAATGAAATAAATAGCATCAAGTGGAACCAATCCATGCCTCTGAAGCTAGCTTACCAAAATTATCAAGGTGGAAGATCTTCCTACCAGCAAAATCAGTTCCAAGGAGGTGCGTGCACGAATCCACAGGCTCAAACAAATAATCAGATAGTGTCGGTGCCTACTCCGTTGTAAAATGTTCACCCAAGTTCGAATAGAGAACTGGTGGCGGGGAAAAATAATCTCGTCGATGACATCAATCCTTGGTGCTTCCCTTGCAATGAAGCAATATGCCCCAAAATTGTCCGCATGGCAATTTACAACAAAGAGTAGTGGAACAATGGAGTCAAGACGTGGAATCAAATTCAAGAGGTTATGTATATGCCTCTCCACAAATGGAAAACGCGGTGCTCACCATGCAAATGCAAGGAATGTCCCTAGAGCAAGAAACAAATATAGCTCCCTACCATGCACTCTTCTCATGGATGGAAGAAGAAGAGGTGGTGTTTGCAAATGATGTGTCCACATCAAAGGCTCCACAAGTGCAATCAGATTATAATGCTCGCTCGAAGAGGAGATTCACGGGCGAACCAGTCGCTCAACAACCTAACAATGTCCTTGACCAAGCTCCTAGTACCTCTGCAATTGCACATCAATCTCTGCCACACAAGGAGATTGTTATAACAAAGTCTAAGGAATAGAAGTCTTTGAATCCGCTGCCATTCAATGTGGTGGAACAATTGATGAAATCATCTGCTAATGTATCTCTTTGGGATATCTTAGCTATTCTAGAGCATAAGTCATTACTGCAGAAGGCCCCACTAGAGGATGCAAACATGAAGTCAACAAAAGCAACCATCCAAAGGAAAGGCTGTTGATCCATCACCTTAGGCCAAGGTCCTCACAAACAATGGAGAGGAAGCCTCTACCAAAAGTAAAGGTAAGCCTAAACTAAAACTCATCTTCTTGACCCTCATAGTGGGTAAGAAATTGTTGCACAATTCTATGATTGGCTTTGGTGCTAGCACCATAGTTATGCCCAAGCAAATAGCTGAAGGCTTAGGACTTAGCTATGAACCTTTAAATAGAGGGGTTATGTAGCTTGATCCAAGAATAAGGTTGAAACTATAGGCATCATCAAGAACCTCCACTTGACTTTGTTCTCCTGCCTAGTATCACTGTTCTACAAGATACCGTGATGATTGACATTCCTCCCATGTTCGGTCTTTTCTTATCCTAGGAGTTCACTTCCAAGATAGGTAGATATCTTTCCTTAGATTGGTCACACTTGATTCTTAAGACCAAGCATGGAGCTAAAATGAAGATAGTATTTGAACCTTTGCATTCAAAACATGTAGCAGATGAAGCCATGATCAAATTTAAGGCTACTCACACCTCTATCACCAAAGATGAAATGTATTGTACTAAGTTACTTGAGGATGAGAAGGTGACCAGAGACCGAACTAATCAAGAAGAGGTCCTCTTGAGTGAATTTATAGACAATGATCCTTTCAGTAATTATCATGCCACTAGATTGGGAACTTATGTCATCTATGATGAAGATCAAGTGATTTTGAAGGTGATGAAGCAATTTGAGGGTGATCATGCCTAAGAGTTGTGGACATTGCATTTTGACAGAGCAAGATGCAAAGTTGGTGCAGGAGTTGGGATATGTTTGGCATCCCCATCTAATGAAAAGATAGTTAGATCTTTTCACTTTTAGTTTTCTTGTTCAAACAATGAAGCTGAATATGATGGCTTTGTGCAAGGTCTAAGTCTTGTGGATCAGATGGGCATTAAACAAATAATGGTGCTCAAAGACTCTGAACTAATATTCAATCAAGTTTGAGGGGTCTCCACAACAAAGAATGTCCACATGAGATCTTATAGACATAGAGCTTGGGACCTGATTGAAAGCTTTGAAGCCTTCAATATCCAAATGGTCCCTAGAGAGCAGAATGTAGCTACCGATTGTATGGTGATGATAGGATCTCAATTTGAAACTATTTCTAACCTAATTGAGAACATAGAGAATGTGTGAGTGATTGTCCAACCCACAATACTAGATAATGACCAAAACTAGCAAATGTTCGAAAGTGATGAACACATCAGGCCTCATTCATTCAACACTCTAGAGAGTTCATTAATCAGCTCCAACCAAAAATTGTAGAAGCTTATGAAGGGAAAATTATTTAGCTGAGGTCTAAGAATCTTCCAAAAGGACCGGTCACTCTTAAAAATCTATTTGATTGTGACGATCCAATAAATGATAAGAGGAAGTTTGTAGCGGAAAAGGAAACTATGAAGATCTTCAGGTTGGAGATAAGATGAAGCTTAAGGCTAGAAAAGATGTTCCACAACATGATAAAGAAAGGAAAATACATTTTTGTTAAAAATATGGAGTAGTTGCCTGGTCATATGATGACCTCAAGGGATATGATCACGAGTAATCCAACATACATAGAAGCGGAGGAAAAACTTGTCCACAAGGAGAGTAAAGGCTAGTAAATCCAAGATTAAAGGCATTTAATGGTGCAAGAGTTGACAAAGCTAATTCACTCTCAAATCGTCTTCTCAGTAAGCGCAACACATGAGTGTCAACTGGTTCCTATCTAAAAAGAATGGGGGCAATCCTGTGTTTATTTCTAGGATTTGAATAAGTATCCTTGAAGGACCACTACCCCTTTCCTTCATGGAGTCAATCTTGCAAATAGTGACTCAAAAATTTACTATACGTTGGATGGATTCTCACAGTTCAACAAATCTAGGTGAGGAGGGTGACACAAACCAGCATTGCTACCAAGTGGGAATGTTTTCCTAAAATGCCTAGTTCAGCCTCTCAAAGGTGGGAGCTACCTTCTAGCACACGATGGATATTTCCTTTAGAGAATTGATCGATAAGATCATCTTGATCTACTTGGATGATCTAACTATATTCTCTAAGTCAAGAGATGATCATTTTGATCATCTTGAAATGGTTTTTAAAAAATGCCAAGAGTTTAGGATATCCCTGAACCCAAAAAAATGTGTTTTCGGAGTGCCTCAAGGAAAATTATTGGGACATGTAGTGTCTAAAGATGGAATCACAATTGATCTAGAGCAAGTGAAGGAAATCAGGGAACTTCCCCTACTAGTCAACAAAAACGGAGTTCAATCCTTCTTGGGAAAGGTAAATTTTGTAAGAAAATTCATCTTGGATTTTGCCAGTTTAATTAAGCCTATCACCCTGATGCTCAAGAAGGATCAATTTTTCAAATGGAAAAAAGGGGCTAGAGAAGCTTTTGAGAAGATTAAGGATGCTATTTCTTTAGCTCCTGTGCTGGTAAACCTAGACCTATTAAATGACTTCATAATGTATGTGTTCAGTAGCAAATCTAGCATCACTACTATTTTAACCCAAAAGGATGATGAAGAAAAGGGAGAACATCTGATAGCCTTCCACTCTTGCACCTTAAAGGATTATGAGATGAACTATAAATTTGTTGAAAGGAAAGCGTTTGCCATCATTGAAGGGCTTAATTTTTTTCAAAACCTCATATCTTGCAACAAGGTGGATGTATATGTAGCCCATTCCAATGTGCTTGAGTACATAATGGAGGGAGAAATCAAAGACAAAAGGGCCAACTAGATTACTAAGATCCTTGAATATGACATTGAGGTCAGGCCCATGAAGACTGTGCGGGGAACAGGATTGTGTGAGTATTTGGCACACGATGAAGAAATGGCAACTAAGGAGGAATAACTCGAGCTAGTTCTACTTAATGAATCTGAGTTTGAGGGATACTGGTTGGAAAACAAAATGAGATTTATGTAGACTGGGAAATATCTAATCGACCTCCCTTCTCAAAGGAAAAGATTTTATAGATTGTAGAATAGTGGATATGTGCTCATTGAAGGGGTCCTTTTCAAAAGGATCTTCAATGGTGTTCTTCTGTGGTGCGTCACCCAAGAGTAGTCACAAAAAATTATAGATATATTCCATAGCAGTCTTGTGGGTAGACATTTCTCTATAAAGACCGCTGCCATCAAAATTACATGTGCATGGTATTTCTCACCTACACTATTCAATGACTCACACTCTCTGGTTAAATCCTACAAAAAATGCCAATTCTTCATAAGGAGGAAGAACTCAACAATTCCTTTGAATCCGATAGTGGTTGAAGAACCCTTTACACAATGGAGCCTTGATTTTATTGGGATGATTAATCCCACCTCTAGTGTTGGAAATAAGTGGATCCTCATGGCCACTAATTAATTTACCAGATGGATCGAGGCCATGCCCCTAAAGAACACAACTGAGGCAGAGATTGTGAATTTCCTAGAGGAACTAGTAACAAGGTTAGGCACACCCAAGACCATCATCCTAGACAATGCAAAAGCCTTCCTAGGTTCGAAGGTATGTCAATTTTCACTGAAGTATGGGGTGATCCCACAATATTGGTTTACAATTTTTGGGAGATCCTAGTTTTTGCTGAAATCACATATTTTTAGAAAATATAATGATTTAAGCCTTGAAAAGTTCCATTTAAAGGATTCCAATTGAAGAGGGTTTGATCAAACCACCTTAGCTCAAACCCCCTTGGATAGAACCCCACTAGTTTTAAACCATACCTATAACGAAGTCTCCTTTACACCTGCCAAATGGTAATAAAAGACCACTTTTGATTTACCTTTCGGGGGATCAAATGAATTCATTTAAAAATTATTTTTTGTAAATATGTATTTCTTATTATAAGCTTCCCAAAAAGTATAATTTTAAATATATTTAATTTAATTATTATATTTATTTTTTATTTCTTGTGAA